>JBBPNN010000086.1:0-56585 GCA_038090935.1 Hortiboletus campestris
GGGCGTCGAGCCACTTGGCTGATGCGTCGCAGGCTCCTAACCACGATGGGAAACAGCTTGCTTCGCCGCCCAGGATCGCAGCAACGCTTCGGGCCGGCGGCCCTTCGGCCCCCCCCACCTCATCGTTACCACACATCATGTATTAGCGTACTTATCAGTCCTCTACATTCTTTCGTCCGCATTTTGTCGGACCTTTTCTCCTTTCGGAAGCCTTCCGAAGCTCATCGAAAGGCATAGAAGCTACTTACATGTGTTCTGCTCCTCCTCTTCCTCAGCGCCTCGCTGTCTTACCTCAAATCCATTCTCAATATCCTTCATCGTTCGAATGCCTCACTCTCTCCTTGACCCCGGGGACCTTGGTACATTGCAATACATCATTACGCACGTCTTTTGTCCTCTCCTGCTCCCCGGTGGGGATGACCACAGCATCCACAACGATTGTTCTCTAGCTGGTGCAATCTCCTCTGTTCTGTGTCAGTACAGTGACCACGTTGACCAAGCCAATATGCCTCAGTGGCACAGCATTTCACGAATGTTGGAGAATCTTCGGGCAATTGTCCAGTTTGAAAGATTGGACATGTCCCAAACTATCTCTCAGCTCAGCAGCATGAGCGTCGGAGGTAAGCTTTCGAGCCTTCACGGCATCCCAAGACTCACGACATGTAGATATCCTTGCATTTCTTATCCGAGCTCAAAACGTGGCGGTCGTATTCAGAAAGCGGAAAGATGTCACTATCTTCGAGTCTTTTGAGGTATCCCCGAAGGCTGAGGATGTGATGACCACACAAGGAAAGCTCGTCTGTTCGTATCCTGGGCCGGCAATCGAGGTCCCCAACGCCGTGTTTGAGGGCGAGGGCTTTCTTTCCGAACTCGTAAACTTCCTCGTTCACATGAACGATGATGTCCTTGACGCTGCTCCAACGAGCCGAAAGGCGCAGTCCACCATTCTCGAAGCACGAGATACTGCCCACCCGCGCTACATCACCGAATTGCTTACCGGCATCTTGAGGAGTGTCGGTTGTCCTGCCGACATCGTTCGCATTACCAAACGTGTGGGGGATGACGCCGTATGGAACCACTCAAAGTTGCCGTGGCGCCGCTCTTCACTCTGGCTTCTTATCAGAGTTGCTATTCAGACCTCACTGGATCGCTCTGCTCTCGGGCATGATATTTACAAGCAATTCATGCTGTTCTTCATGTGTCGTCTTGCAAATGAAACTATCGGCGCCGACCTTCCCAACGATCAACTTCGCTTCATGTCAGCCAAGATTAGCCGACGGTTGAGGAAGCTCGGCTCTTCTGCGCCAGACTGGCTCTCGCGCACCGTGTTGCAAACTTGCACTTCCCTCCGAATGACCATCGAGAAGAGGTGGGGACAGGTACAGGCTGCCCAGCGTGTCTCCCCGCTCTGGGTCCCCGCTCAGCTTGACCTCATGCGAGATATTGAGCTGTCTCTCTTGAACAGTGGCGATTACCTTCGCAACTCTCTCGCTCATCATACCATCAATCCTCTCTGTACCTCTTTCTACCCCGAATATCGTCCTCGAGGTTCTCTTGAGGACTTTCTGTCTTCTGACGGGGCCTTTTTCGAAGAGGTGTATCATACCGAACCCCACGTTACGCTCTACGATGTCGAGCGGGCAGTTGAACAGGATGTTGATGCTTGGGTCGATCGGGTAACAGACAGCGACAAAGCCTGCGTACAATTGGAGATTTTGGGCAACAAATACTCCTCGAGTGCGCTGAGGACGTACGCGGGCAATCCAGAGCTTTTGTCGGTCATGTTGTTGACCACGCTCGAGCTTTGGGTCGCTCTCGACAGGATAGTTATCAGGGAGATTCCGATGCTTGCAGACTACTCTCCGGAGGTTCCGACAAGTCTTCTGGAAGATCTGTTACTTAGCAAGACTGCTAGCCACTACCGTCTTCGCCGTGTTCACCAATACCTGTCTCGCCGCCACTCCAAATTGCAACGTCAATGGTCGGTGTTTTCTCCGTCAACCACTGCAAACACTTTTGCCGTCCGTTATTACAAAGAGTCCTTACGGCTTCAGTATCTCAAGAGTCAAATTGAAGAAGCTGCGCAGCGGGACGTTGATAAGAAGATCGCTCAGCTGGAGAAAGAGAATGCTCGTTATGTCGACCTCAAGCAACAAGTTATAAATACTGATCACTCTTCCGCCGTTACTCAAGATGGCAGGGAATTCCACCCCAAGAAATGCCGGAAGTGCCGGCTTGAGCGCCAGCTCGTAAGAATGGACATTGCCGTCCATGAATGGCCGCTGCCAGCTGGAAACCTTCAGGCCGAAGTTGTGATATTCGAACTGGACTGTCCAGTGTCTTTCAACATGTGGCGCGCTGCCACACTCCATCTCTTGGTCGACCTTTGTTCGCTATCTCCTAAACCAAAAGATCCTTATATCAAACTCGACCAATATGGTGCACTCCAACCTTATCTCATCCAGCATCCGAGATCACGGATCTCCCTCGCTTCCGATACCAAACCTTTTGCCCTCACACATTATAGCAAAGTGCGCATCCCAGCCACGCAGAAACGGGTTTGCGTTAACAATGGTCTAACATTCTATGGCTTCGATAGTCATGCTCGTGTTCCTGTCTCAGAGGCACTTGCCAACATCAACATCAGACGATTTTGCACATACGAACTTCAAAGCGGACCGTACCAAAACTTGCAAATATATGTTGATGTCACCTCCCACACGTCGAACGAAGTCCTGGCAAACCAAGCGGACTGCCACAAAGATCTTTCCATCCATGAATACATAGCATTCGGACACCTGCGTAGTGGTGGCTTACTTCAATGGCTTAATGTCTTGCGAGAGCTTCGAGGTCGATCGTTGACATTCCGTCGTCACGAAGTCCATTCACTGTTGGCTCAGGCAGTCTCTCAAGTTGGACCGCTTGCCAATGCGGAGTGGACGTGGCATCAAGAGATCCAACAACCGTCGTTTTGTTATGCGCTCATAGCAGAGCTCGAAAGCCTCTTAAAGGATGTCAAAGCGAACTGGCTGGAAGGAGTAACGATGGATACTATTTCTTTTTTACTCCGTCGTCTCCTTATGTCTAGCCCCAATCAAGCCGTCTCGCAGAAAGTCCTTGGATTTCTCCATACCATGCGCGGGAGGGTGTTCTCTTGGGTGACGGGTCTGTCAGATAAACTCGCAGAAACACACGGAGATGAAGAACTTCGTGGACTTTTACGGGATACTGCCGCTATTTGTCGAAGTACGTTCGACGTTGACCCTACTATGATCCGAGAGGTCCTTTGTTATACAGAGGACGTCGAGGTTCTGCTCTTTTCTGCCATACTTATCCACGACAACACGCCGGGCAAAGTTTCTTCCCTCCCCCTACATTCACGGTTACTCCTTGACCGAGACCGTCGTCTCTCCCTGGTCCTTGAGAGTGTCCTGAGTGACATGATCCGAACTCGTGCTGGCTGTCGAGGTATTGACCTCGCAGTCCGCAGGGTTTGGCCCCTCTACCGTCCAGGTTCGAAGTGGACGTCGCTGCAGAATCCGAATTCACGTTGGTTCTCTTGCACGACCGCGCCGACAGCTGACCAGAGTTCACAAGTGGTGCATTTTAATTTACTTGACGGGTCACTTTTGGTCAACGGGAAACCTCTTGGACGATTGCCGAATGAAATTTTGCGCCATCCGCTATACAACCTAGTTTTTGGCAAAGTAGGTATCGTATCGTCGTTACTAATATAATACAGGTTGCTGACTATTCTACAGCAAGTACTTGATGTCGTACCGGCTGATCTCCCGGGGATGGAATACTCGACACGGGACATGATTTCTGGTCACCAGGTGAGTGCCTTCGAGGTGCAGGGTAAAATCTGGGAACTCAGGTAGCGTGTCCAGGTGTACTTTTCCCTGAGAAACGACGATCTTGTGATACGGGCAAAACAACCGGACTCGTGCAATTCTGCAACCACTGAGCTCATCCCTCAAGGAATGCTTGCGGGAGACTTGCCGGAAGTGTTGATCGAGGGACATGCTCATTGGTTGGATCTTTCCACGTCTGTTTTAGAGATCCGCCCTCTCGACAAGCTTTGGGAAAGTTCGTCGGAGAACTGGAACATCGATTGTACACCCGGACGATATCGCATGCGCAAAGGATGTGGCTTCCTCGTAGATATCGGAAGCCCGTCCTGGACTATGATCTCGAGTCTCATGGAGCCACTCGACTCCCCACAAAATCTCATAATCACTGCTTCCCCACTCGACGCAAACCAACCCCAGTCCCCCTTGCGACTTTCTGTTGATTTACCTCGCTACGGCTTGTCATTTTACGTTGATGCGGATGGGGACCTCCAGTCTTCCAACATCCGTGGCATGGTCTACGACAAGAACCAGTCTATTGGAACTATGTTTGGCTTGGTCAATCAGCTTGTCCTTCGCCCAAAGTCTAGAAAGGTCAACCCTGGAGGGCTTGTCCCCCGGTGTGTACTCATCCCTGAGGGTGACGTTTCCTTCCAGACGAACTGTCATCATGTCTGCGTTGAAATCGACACTCGTGGCCCTGCCCTTCAGCGGATCACTTACCAGACCTATAAAGTCGATACCGACCTGGGCTGCCTGACTGGGAACGTCAGTTTGACGAACAAGCTGTATTGTGCTTATCTGCATGCTCTTACTAGCGGGTGTAGCGCCGATCCGCTTACAGGCAGGTCGGGTACAGAGGAAGCATTGTCTATACTCCGGTCAGCCAGTTGTTGGTCGATCATGAGGTTTGGTTCTCGCGAAGCAGAGCTCCTGAGCCTGATCGCATCTACGTGTCCCACGCGCACATGGTACCCGGAACACCTCAAGTGCATGCAAAAGGTGGAGTGGCTCGATCTCCCTGCGAGCGCCCAACATCACGAGTTGTACGTTGTTGCCAAAGGAATCAAGGAGCATTGCGAAAGAGTCCTACTGTTCCAGGAGAGTGAATCCAGCGCTCTATTCCAATTCTTCCCTTTGCGCGACGAACACCTGCTACAGCGCAGTGCACTACGAGCTGCGTATCTATCTCCATCCAAGCTTTCTGGACAGACTACTTCCGGGGAAAATTCCGATGTCCGGTACTCTGCCAGAGATCTACTGGAGTCCACCACTGGGGAGCATCGTGCTTATACTGCGGCGACTACGGTCTACTACCGGACCGCCCATGGAACATCCGCAAAGTACATGAAGCGCATGCTGGAAACATGGAAAGAGCAGACTGTGTCTGGGAAGGTTCCTTTGTCACTGCAATATGACCGCTCGTGGTTGGGCCCTCATCTTCCGTCAATATGGCTTGAAGCATACAATCTCCTACGGACGGACGATGAAGGATCCAAAGGGGCTCAATTACTTTTCTCTCTCCCCGCCATGGCGTATGCTTCACCGACACTCAGCGACCTGGTCCCGGCTTTCGTAGCCTTTGCGACAGACCCGCACTTTTGTTTGGAGGATCCACCGCCATATGATTCTTACAATCTTTTAGAAGGATATCATCCCTCTCCGGTCGCCTTGCGCTGTTATGTTTTGAGCTGCGCCCACTCCTTCGAGCATAGCCCTGAAAGTACTCAACCTGCAAAACCTGGGGAGAGTTCGATGGCCTTGCGAAGCCGTCAACTCAAATTGTATAACGACAGACGAGACTCGGACACCGATGCAACAGTCCGCCAGTTGCTCGACGGTTGGCCGTGTGAGACCCCCCCATTGTGCTCACTCAACCCCGATTTATATGATGTGGCGAATTTCACATCCAATGTTCAGATCCACTTTTCCAGCTGTTATCGTAATGTCAAACTCAGAGAGCACCTCACTCGTGTTCAGAAGATTCTGAACAACGTACACTCTCAGGCCGTCCCTATCCTCAATCCTCGATATTCATTCCAACCCCCACAAAGTATCCACTCTCGTGTTTCCTGGTCGCCCAAAGTGGACCAGCTATTCGTCAGACCTGCACCATCGTTACGACCATATAAAAAATCCCCTCGATACACCACTGAGGCTGGGAAAACCTCGTTCTCCAGTTCCGCCCCATTGCATCAACTAATCACTGTGGCTGAGGCCGATGCAACAGATCAATTTCAGCATCAATATGTCTCAGTTCTCCGTGATAGTGCAAATAGCTTCGGGAGTGAGATGCCTCTTGTGGCCCACGGAGCGACGAAGAGACCTACTACCAAGAGACTCCTGGCACACTATATTCAGTGCAGGGTCGGGTATATTGAAAATTTGGACTATCTCAAGCAGTATCTAGGCCCGAGAAACCGAAGTGAACGAACTCTTGAACTGTCAGGTCAATGGCCATGTGTCACCCCACACGCTCTTTTTCAGTTCCTCGCGTCTAACTCACCAATTGTGCTCCCCGATGATTGGAAAAAATGCCTCATAAAGCTGGCCTTGTTGCTCCTTGAGCTTCAGCGTGCTCGACGACTACTTTGGCTACACCTGGACAATCTCCATGAAGAGTTCTGCAGGGAAGCAGAGAACGAGGGGTGTGATAGATGGGCTGCTGAAGAATATCCAGACTGGCTACTCATTCAGGTGTGTTCCCCGTAGCAGAGTCTGTTCGCCTGCTGATACCGTGCACATCGTCCATATCAGCTCCAAGGCAACTTCTTGATTCGTCCCGTTCAGGTAGACGTCGCCAACGAGATGATATCACCACGCACCGGCAAGAATACAGCTATGCAGCTCAATATGGGCGAAGGAAAATCTTCCGTGATCGTTCCTATTTCTGTTGCTGTTCTTGCCGACGGTAATCAAGTAGTCCGCGTCATCGTCCCAAAGGCGTTGACTGCGCAAATGTTTCAGCTCCTTGCAGATCGCCTCGGAGGACTCGCCAACAGGCGAATATACTTCATCCCATTCTCCCGTTCCCTCCAGGTCAATTCTCGACAAGTACTTGCCCTCCGTGAGCTTATGGCGGAATGCATGCACAAACGTGGAATTCTGGTCGTCCAGCCTGAGCACGTCTTGTCACTCAAGCTAGTGAGCGTGGAGAAGCAGCTGTATCAAGCAGAGGACAGCCAAGTGCCAGCCCTATTACTGGGGCTTCAAAGATGGCTTCATTCTTGTTCTCGAGATATTTTAGACGAGAGCGACGAAATCCTTCACGTTCGCTACCAATTAGCATATACCATTGGCCTGCAGCAACATATGGAAGGCTTCCCCGATCGATGGACCACCGCCCAACAAGTTCTCGGCCTCGTGAACAAACATGCATATTCCCTTCGGGAGTTCTTACCTCATGGAGTAGAGTACGAGGGCTGTCTGTCTGGATCCTTTCCCCACCTTCGTATCTTGCACAAAGACGCTGGTCAAAAGTTAATCACATGGATAGTGCAAGACATCATCGATGGTGGACTTCCAAACTTCAGCTTTGGACAGCTCCGCTCGGGCCTTCGGAATGCGATTCGAAGCTTCATATCGTGTCAGAGCGTCCCTCCCGCAACCCTCCGATTGGTAAAGGATTACGCTCAACAAACTCCTCTATGGAGTGGTCTGCTACTGCTGCGTGGTCTGTTGGCTACTGGCATACTTTTGTTTGCTTTAACGGAACGCCGGTGGAGGGTGGACTATGGCCTTGCCCCCCCGCGTACCATGCTTGCCGTTCCGTACAGGGCAAAGGATGTCCCAGCACAAAGGGCCGAGTTTGGACACCCCGACGTGGCCATTATCCTCACATGTCTATCTTACTATTATGGCGGCCTCGATGAAGAACAGCTGCGGGCTTCTTTTGAGATTTTGCTTAAACAGGACGACCCAACCTTGGATTATAGCCTCTGGGTTCGAGGGCGCCCCTCCGTGCCGGAATCTTTACGGTCTTTGAGCGGTATCAATATCAAGTCATCGGAACAGTGGCAAACGCTTCTCTTTCCGCTGTTCTCCCGGAATAAGGCAACGGTTGATTTTTATCTTTCGAGGGTCGTGTTCCCAAGGGAAGCCAAGGAATTTCCCTCTAAACTGTCGTGCTCTGGTTGGGATTTGGCAGAGAAGCGAGAATGTTTGCTGACGGGTGAGTGATGAGGTTCTCGCGCCTGCGGTGCTTGCTGACTTAACTATATTCAAGGATTTTCGGGGACTAACGACGGCCAGTACCTCTTGCCCTTGCACATCACTCAGGACGATCCTCACCATCAGCGTGGAACCAATGCGAAGGTTCTAGCTTATCTCCTTCAGCCAGAGAATAACTGTTACATGTGCACGACCCACAGGGGGGGCGAACGACGAACGACATCTGAATTCCTCGACATCCTGGCTGCCCAAAAGCCCGAGATCCATGTCCTGTTGGATGTTGGTGCCCAGATGTTGGATCTTCAAAATCACGAGCTGGCTGAAGCGTGGCTAGCCATTAGCCCGGGTTCTTCTGCGGCCATCTATTTCAATGAGGAGGATGAGTTGACGGTGCTCACGCGAGACGGCAGCACGCAGCTTCTATTATCGTCACCTTTTGCCCAGCAGCTGGATCAATGCATCATATACCTTGATGATGCTCACACGCGTGGTACGGACATCAACTTCCCTAGCGGATTCCGCGCGGCTGTCACGCTGGGCCCCAAGGTTACCAAAGATCGTTTGACTCAGGGTATGTATGGTCCGCACCATTTGAATTCATAGGTCTAACGATTTCCTACCCGTAGGGTGCATGCGGATGCGCAAGCTGGGCCATGGCCACTCCATCATGTTTTTTGCGCCTCTCGAGGTTGATCGACGTATTCGTTATGTGGTTGGCAAAGGCCCTTCGAGCGTCATTAGCGTCATGAATATCTTACAGTGGGCGATACGTGAGACTTGCGATGATATTCAGCAGCGTGCGCCTCATTGGGCACAACAAGGGATGGACCATACATCCCGATATTCCGTTTGGACCAGCTTCTGTAGAGACGAGCTGTCCTCGGAAGAACTATCAAACAAGTGGCTTCAGCCAGAAGCCAAGAGGTTGGAGGATCTCTATGGCCCGCGCAACCCTTCGAACTCTGCCTTCCTGACCACTCCAAGCATTCGCCAGCGTTGCATCGAGCTCGGTGTTCCGTCGCTCCGTTCCGTAAGCATGGACGAAGAACAAGAACGAGAGGTGACTCACGAAGCGGAACGTGAGCGACAAGTGGAACGTCCCCCAAAGGTACTGCCTGCGATCCACTCAATCCATCCAGATGTCGTTGCCTTTCTAAAGACAGGCGTCGTTCCTCCAAATACCAAAGCTCTCCGTCCAGCTTTCGAGACACTCGATGCGGCCTCTGCAGTTTTCAATGAGGCGCACGTTTGGAGTCCATTTGTATTGGCAACGATGGACTTCGAGAAGACGGTCAATTCATTGAGCAAGATAGATGACTACTTGCGCCCTGTGATGTGGGTGGTCTCCGGGAGAGGAGCTCACAACGAAGTACTTGTCATTTTGAGCCCTTACGAAGCCAACCACTTGCTACCGGACATTAGGTCGAGCGACAAGGTTCGCCTCCATCTGTACACACCCCGCGTCACCAAGTCCATGAAACCATGCGACGACCTTGCCTTGTACAGCATTCCCAGCATCCGCGCTGGGTGGATCCCCCCATCGCCTCTTATGGATCAGTTGAACGTATTTTCCGGGCAGCTATACCTGAAGGACTACGAGACGTACATCCGGTTGTGTCGCTTCCTTTGCGTGTACGCAAAGGACCTGCAATGCAAAGAGGGCATTGCAGCTGGGAGTGACGGGTTTATCGCGCCAAGGAACCGACCAAGGCACTTGCAGACTGTGCAGGCGTTCAAAAACTCGCCACTCGATTCACTGAAGATATTGATAAGCCTTCGCAGGAAAGGCACGCGCTTCACGCTGACACACATGGGGAATATTCTCGATGGACGGCCGCTCTCTGAAGACGATTTCGATGGTTGTGATGATGTGCGTTTTGTTTCATGACTGACTGGTGAATCGGACGTCTTGCTGTCGTCCAGAATGCCACCGCCTGTTAGCGTGCAAGCGTAGTGGACTAGGGCTCAAATTGGATCTATGGATGATACTCGTAGTTGTATGGATTTATCGTGTTGTAAATGTACTGTACATACCATCGTAATGTATTGTCTTTCGACTTGTTTGATGACTCTGGGCTCAAGGGGTCACGTACTAGTAGTACAAAAGACGTAGTGTGGTCGTCTAGTAAAATAATGACTGTGTCCCTGCGTCCGCAGGGCCCCGGCAGGGGTCTTTCCAACAACGACCGTCATAAAGATCGAAACGAAATAAAACATCACCAACATCACCATGCCGGAGACAAAGGCTCCATACATGACCGCGCTGACATCGTAAGATCGGAAGATTTCCAGATGATCATTGATCACAGTTGAGGACCGTGTGGCGGGACGGAGCGATTCAAAGCAACTGCTTGAATTCTCTAGTACATAATCCTAGAGCAGGCAACGATCAACAGTGGGCCAAGGATCCATGTGACGATGACTCTGACGGGGCTCCAAGAGTCAGTGGAAACCCAGTTCAACACGAGAAGCACCAGAATTCCTCCAGCGACAAATTTAACGTGCGATTCCAATCGACCTCATACTCTATGTAATTTTCTACGAGTCGGTTTGATGTCTGGCGATACAGCTACGAGATACTCTCCGATCAGGGGCCCGATAGCAAACCTAACAGCATACAGGAGGAATAAGATTAATGTTAATTTGCCAATTATTATCATCGAGCGATCTCGAGTCGGAGAGAATCGTTCTGACGGTCTGCTGGGTCTTTCGAAAAGGCCGAAACTATTCAAGATAAGCGATTTGAATTCTTACGGTCAAAAGGCCTGCAGCTCCAATTCCTGCAGTGCCTCGGCCAACTAACATCATAACCATATTTGACAGCGCCTTACAGTACTGATCCCACTACCAACGAGGAAAAATATCAAGGATAGCTGTAATCCAGGGTAGCGCCCGGATACATCAGCCAACGAGGCGAAAAGAAGGAGGAATACAATGAAGGAAAGTAGGTAGACCGTGCCGATGTAACTAAGCTCAACATGAGCGACGAGTCACTCAAGCCAAGGGAACTGAAATGAAAACCTTTGCAAGCTAAGTGCATTGAAAACAAACTGAAACCAAGTCAGGCATGCAAAGCTGACCCGAGGACAAGAACTTACCGCAATGCGAGGTTGTGCAGTTGCCACGACTAGATTGAGCACTATTGTAAGCATCATATGATAGCTTGTTCAACAGAGACCCTACTTGTGTAATCCAGAGTCTCGAGGAAGACGGGCAGTAACAAGGCTGCCAACAATCTCAGTTTGAACCAGAATGACGACCCCCCTCGCAGTGGTTCCGCCTTCTTGTCCACAATCTCTTTTTTCTCGGCCTTGGGTTCGCATCGGGGGTCTGGAAACGATTCGTCAACTTAAGCCGTCGTCAGAAAGATAACGAAGTATCTTGCTTACTCGACCTTGAGCGCATGACTCCCTTTTGGCTTTTCTCCTCCTAATACAACGAGTGATGCATAGGAACCACATGCTATTTCGATGAGGAAAGTGAAGAGTGGCGAATTGGCCTTTTTATGTGCTCTATTATAAGAGGGGCTAAAATGATTCATCACATTCATTCAGCTCTTCAAGACCCCTGTTCTTGAGGAGCTATGATCGGAGACGTGTTAATAGGGCTCCGCCACCGTTCAAACTGAATTGATGAGTCTTCCAAACGAGCGATCTGGGGACTGCGACAAGGGGGGTGAATTGAATGGCGAACTGGCTTACAAATGGTTGATTTGCAGTATTATAAGAAGGGCTAGAATGGTCGCATTCTACGATCGAGGCCGCATTCTACGTGTTGAATGGGGCTCCGCCGCCGCTTCGGAAAGACCATTTTAATGTACTCATTGAGCAAGACCTGATCGCGTACCTTTATGGACTAGAAGAGGAGCGAGGATTGGCATCATCGCATTCATTCAGTCCTTCAAGATCCGAGTCTTTTGGAGGAGCTATGTTCGATCGAGATTTGAGGGAGTCGGACGTCTGGCGCTGGCATCCTTGTCATCACTTACGCGTGCGCATGTGGCTGCTTCACTTGACGCGAACTGAAACCTATTCCGAGTCGGACTACGATAGATGACAAGGCATCAACCAACTATGACACCGCTATCAAAGACGAGACCAATCAACCAACGAACCACATTTATTCCCACATTCACGCAGGAACCCTGGGCCGCTCCAAATCCCCCGGCCCAAAACTCAAGGGCAACAACCCCCCGACCGTCTCCACCCTCACCCCGCCCTGTGTACCCTCCTCTCCCTCGCTTCCTTCTTGTGGCTCTTGTGGGTAGTCAGCGGGGACGAGGAGGATGGGCGTGTCGAGGTCACAGAATTCGCGGAGGACTTGACGGCAGATTCCACAGGGCGAGAGGGTGGCGGGGACATCGCTGAAGGGGTGGATCGTGGGCAGAGCAGGTGAGCGCGTGGTGGATGTGGGAAAGACGGATCGGAAGTTGACGAGATCAAGGGGGTAGCACGCACGTGGTGACAGCCATGGCGACAAAGTCTTTCTTGCCTTCGCTCTGAACGACGACGCGTCAGGTGTCGGGTGTTCGCGAGGGGATGGAGAGGAGAACGGATGTTTCAAACGAGACTTACAACCGCTTTCACGATCGCAGTGCGTTCGGCACATATCGCCCCACCTAACGACTCGGGATTGGAGATTCGGAACGATGGCGTGGCGATTCAAAATCGATTGTGATGAGGACTGGAATTTGCTCCAAGACCTAACGGATGGCGTACCATACGACGCGTTCTCGACGTTGCACCCCTTGATCACGGACCCATCGGCACACAACAAGGCCGCACCAACGTGAAAGTTGGAGTATGGTGCATAGGCGTATGATTTGGCTACGTGGGAGAGAAGTTACAGTGGGTACATCATGTAAGGAGAAAAGAACCTTTGATGGCTGTTTGGATGAGTTCCTCGCGGGACTCAGAATCAATAGGGAGTGGCATGATAATGTTTGGAATGGAAGGAATAAAAAGGGGCAACGATAGGAGACCACGATAAGACCACGATAAATACCAAAAACAATACACTACCCGTCGTGTCCACGTCCAAATGCAAAGGGTATCCAACTGTGTAATATCTTCGCCCCTACCCCCGATCTTACATCCAAACCCGTCCCGTCCCACCACAAGTATCACACGTAATCTCGTCGATCAACATTACCGTCCGGATACCATCACCACCACACCGCATACACAACCGACCACCCAACCTCGGATCCCCAGGGTTGACAGGAATGGCATGTGGCACCGGCGGTGCGTCGCGTGGACACAAGGGATTCAGGACATAGTACGACGGTCCCGAGTTTGGTGAATGCACATAATGTGGCTGGGATACAGACCTGTTATGCTGTGGGTGTTGGGGCGGCCGCGACTGCGCGCCGTAAGGAGGCTGTGATACAGAGGTGGGCCCAAAAGATGGCCCTGGACTGGGCCGGGCGAGATGGGGTGGCAAGAATTTCGGCAGGGGACGTTGCATTCTGCGGTCGTTCCCGGAGGAAGACCAGGGAGTGTATGCGAGTGCGCCTGTGTATGGCTTTCCGTATTTCTCCCAACATTTGCGACATGGATGAGATGGATCATAGTTTTTGTAGCCCGTGTTCTTGCCTACCCGTGTGTGAATACGTGCACCGTTGTAAGAGAATGGAGAAACCCACATTTAACACACAAATGATCCCTGGGGTATACTAGCAGCCTGCCATCTCGTAACAATGGATGTCCAGGTACAGGTGTCCGCGTCGGGGAACCATCATCCGGAACCGTAGATGGCGGAGAACTGGGCGGTGTTGACGCTGGGCGGGGCGGAAACGACTGGTTCACAGGCGGAGGACCTGGAGGCGGTGCATACAGGGAATGCGTGCTAGAGTATGGAACGGCGTACGCTCCTGCGTTGGCAGTCCGTGATGCCATCAACCGTTCGTCATGTGCACCCGAAACGACGTCCGCAATGTCTCGGACGGTATCAATGAGTGCACCGAGCAAACCCCCGCTTGCTTTCTGCCGCTGCTGATACTGCTGTCGGGTCTGCCAAGGGGCCAGACCTGGGCGTGAATCTGGTTGCAAGTAAAAGCCAGAGCTCGAGCCCGGACCGGTGGGGGATGGTTGCATATATGGCGACTGCCAGTTCGAATGCGGGCGTGGGTCTGAATAGGGATGGAGCGACGACGATAGTAGCGGAGGTGGCTGTTGAAAGGGCCTCCGGGGGCCCAGGCCAACCGTTTCCTCACCGGGGTTTGCAGCGGGTGTGTAAGCTGGAGGAGGCAGGTCGTCATCGATGTTGTCCGTTTCTGGGAAGATTGAGATGTCTGGAGGGTTGCGATGGCTTGAGAAAGTCGGGAATTCTGACTGGGTGGATGGACCACTAGTGGGAGATCGAGGAGGGACGGGGGGAAGGGGAGGGGAGGGTGGTGATACCATGAGGGTGCAAACTGAGCTATCAGTCGGTGATGTACTTGGCTGCGGGTCCGTCGCCGCAGCCAATATTCGGAGTTTGAATGTACAGCATCCGTCCATCATCAAAGCAATCCATCACGCCCACCACACATCTCCATCTCCAGCAGGTTCCGTGTCTTTCATGGGCTGACGACTGGCATCAACAACACTTCGACAGGGATCGTACCTTGAATGACTGCAGCACGGCGTAGATCAGTAAAAGTACAAGGTGAGATCTGCCAACTTGACAGATGTGTCGCGCACACTGGGCCGTCGCAGCCCAATTGTCCTACAACGACCAGATAGTTCCTGGCGGAAGCCAAGTATCTGAATCCGATCCATCTGAAGGTATATCATTAAGATTATCACACACCCCACACACTGAGCGTCGATCTAGACAGTAAAATTCCCAACATCTATGTAGTTGTGTATAAATCCAAAACCGTTGTATATTGCTATCATGAAGAGCAAACCCGTCTCACACGTCAAGGTCTCCCTCATCCGCGACTATGGGCACCGCCTCGATGTGCACTTGCACCCTCTCTTTGCCCTTATCCGCCATAGTTTCCTGCCACTGCTTCCACAGCCCGAGCTCCCCCATACACCACGCCTTCCACTCCTCACACGCATTCTCGACACATTCCAATTTGAGGTTCTCCAGATTCGGGAGCACGGTCGGCCAACCAAATTCCTTGGGGAGACAAATCAACCCTTGCAGAGCGAGCGTCACCGTACGCAGTCCAAGCGGACCAGAGCACGCTTTTCCTCGTATCGCAACATGTCTCACCGACGGCAGCAGATAAAACAACAAAAACGCCGCGCGCGCGTTCGAAAACACTTGCCCACTGACCCGAAGATCACGTATATGCATGAGCGGCGTGACGCCGTTCCCTTCCAGACTCTCCAAGGTCGCAGACTCGAGCGCAACGACGTGCTCGTGAAGCTCCAGCGTGATCAGGTTGGGAAAGGACGACACGACGTGGTGGAAACACGACACCGAGATGACGAGTGAACCATGTTTGAGCGCGGGTGCAGCCCACACGAGCGTCGTCAGGTTCAGTCCAATGCCCCAGGGGAGTCTGTACGCGTCGTACGCGATCGCGACGTTGTTCAGCTCGAGGCGCTCCAGTTTTGGGGCGCTCCTTCCATCAAAGAACGAGGCTCTGGACCAGGTGGCGCACATATTGCCGTTCATTGTGACATGGCGTAGCGCGGGAAACGTGGAACCGCGTCCCGTCCACGTTTGGAGGATAAAATTCAGGAACGTGCTGCGTTCGGTGACGTTGACGGTGATCGATTCGATCCTCTGACTCGCTGGAGGGAGGGTGGTACCTTCCTCATCTAGCGGCGACAGGATGGATCGAAGTTGCGCGGTGAGTGCGACGATGGAAAATGGTCCTGAGCCAGAATTAGCGCTTCGGATTGGCCACTGGTGTATCATGAGGTGGATTGGGAGGGGTGACGAGAGTCGCAGCTGTTCTCTCAATGCATGGATTGATTGCACAGGAGTGAGGTGGATGTGTCTCCAGAGTTTAGGACAGGCGAACACAACGGTTCGCCATGCCCTCGAAACGCTCGCGAAAATCCTTGGGGAGCTTAGCCACCAACCGGCACATGTGCGTCGGTACTGGCACGACGACGATTCAGATGTGATCACGTCGTCAAAGATCATGACGAGGAGCTCCTCTAGGAGGATAGAGATGGGGCTAGAAGGGCCCTTCAACGCGACTGTGGATGCTTGGCTCGTCGGTGCCTCGGATCGGTGGGATGGGTCAACGACAATTGGGGTGTGCTCGCCAAGGAACTGCGATTCGGGGTGTCTGCGAGAGTCCTCGGTCTCGTAAAGCTCTGGTCAAGTCAAAGAGAACTTACTGGAGTAAGACTGGAACCGACTTCGAGCTGTCCTTCTCTGCTTTCTCACAGCCAATCACCTCGGCGTGCGTAGCAGAAAGCATCGTAAACATGGAATAAAAAGACGAACGGTTGAGCTTGAGCTTGAACTTTGGATTTTTTGAGAAAGTTGTCGTCGAACCACGAAGAGAGTAGAACCCCAATAAAACGGAGACCCTCCTCGAGGCAAGGGTTCGAGTTTACACAGGGTCCATAACGTATTACGACACGACTAGCGGGACGGGCAAAGAGCGGGGATGGCCACGACGAAGGCGACATGCGACGTACTTACAGTACTGTTCGATTACACCTTGCGGAAGAATTCACTGGCACCACTGTCGTTTTCTGCCAATTTACCTAATAATCTCGCTTGTGAGCAGCTTTCTAGACGTCAAGCAAGGTTTCATGTCGTTTTCCCATGAAATCGATGACTGACATGTCTTTGGGACCCTGTTCCTTTTCACAACGGACAATGAAAGTGACGGGGCATGAGAAGGAGATATTATCTGACCAAGGACGGCATGCAGAGTCCAACCAAATAAACGAGGGTTCACTCCGATGGGGTTACCTTCCGTGCTATGCACGTGCGGCGTTCGTCAACAGCAACAAATAACTCCTATTCACTGGCGTGTGCAATGCCTGCTTTGCAGGCGTGCACACCAATTTGTTTCCTACCATACTTTTTCGTCCGAGCCGTTTTCCGTCTTCTTGTCCAGCAAGGTCCCTGTCGGCAACGCCGAGCCTAGTTTTTGAGGACATCGAGAGAAGAGACAGTGATCACGTGACAGATGCGGTATTGAACAAAGGGGACGCGGCGGAGGTGCAATTGAACAACGACGAGGATGGCCACCAAAACCATTGCTGCTGCGCCCTCGAATGCCATGTCCCCAGCTTCTCTGCTCTTTGCTTCCTCCAAAGCTAAACAGTTTGCCCATTTCTCGAAACCCCATAAAAACGAGGCGTTTGTGCGATTGCGCAACTCCACGCTCTGCCTCGTGACCCTCGTTTTGCTCACATACTTGTTACCCGTCCCGTCGTTGTGGACAGCTCTCAATATCGTGCGCGGTGAGGGTGATGTCAATGTTCTCTGGGCAGTCTGCGCTGCTGGTACGCCGACGTGTCGACTCCATTTGGATGTCGCGCTGACATGTTTTTCTTTTTCTGTCAGAGATAGCACTATCAGGCTTGCTTGCACTCAACCTCATCCAAGCCGTTGTCGCAATCCAGTATCCACGAACACCACTTCCACCTTTACCATCATCACCCGCCAAAAGCCCGCTCACCCCTCAGGGCCAGAAAAAACGGCGAACAATCTTGTCCCCGAGTGTGAGTACACACTGTTCTCAATGTCGACGTCGACGCTGACGCTGGCATCTCGTCATCGCATCGATAGACGAGTCCACAAACGCAACGTTCCTTCTCTTCATCGTACGTCCCCTCGCCCGTATCGACACCTTCTCGGACATTGCACTATTCCGTGCCTAGTACTCCGTCCCCGTTTGGCGTGTCCCTTGGGGCCTCGACGAGCTCTGCCCCGTCGACACCTTCGCCTTCCCTTGCTGCATACCACGGAAGACATCCCCCTTCACTCGGTCGTGCGTGTTTTATCTGCTTGTGATGATTGAATGGACAGGGTGTTCAGTGTATTTGCAGGTGCTTTTAATGGCTCGACGCTCAGTCGACTGGCGGGCGATTCCGATGAGGATTCATGATATCAAGTTCATTCGTGCATTTATCGAGCGTATATGCGTATTATGGATTACTGAGCGTTTATTGTGTACAGAAACAAGTGGTCTAAACGGTTCTATCGCCTTGTGTTTGAAGGCTCCTCGTGCTGAACCGGGCCGTGGCTTTGTGAATTTCACTCGACACCAGGTTTATTCGTTCTGGTCCTTTGCCATGTTCGCTTTCGGCGTTGGGATCTGACCTCTGGGCGGTGCTGTTCTCCTCACTCATATGGGATATTTCCAATGGTCTACCCATCATTCTCTCTTTCCACAGATTCCCTCTTGCCCTTCCAAACGATGTGTGCTAAGGGCCTAAGAGTGCATGCGCACTCCCGCAGGCGTGTATGTTGATATCTTGCCCGTCTCTTTCTTCGTCGGCGTTGACTGCTTCCGCACTACCATATGGGAATACCCGGGCCACCGAACCTGATGGTGCTCTATTTCATACAGCTCGTCGGCGTCGGCGTCTGTACATGGTTACCGTTCAGGGGCGGAGCTTGAGCGCATCGTAAAGGGCGCAGATGCTCCGAAACGTAAAAATTGTTCGCACTCAGGTCTGCAATGCAGTGTGCACCGCGCCACGGCCGCGGGTCGGCGGTGCATTCTAGTCATTGACAAAGAGCCAGATAAGGCGGATACGTTATCCTCGCCGTTGACCCTGAAGACGGCGAAGGTTGGGCGATGACAATCATGCCTGGGTGTTGTGACCAGCGCCACTCAGGCTGGACTGACAATGTTAAAAAGATGACGAGACAGCTGAGGTTGGTACCTAAGGGTTGGGTACTCGGGAAAGCAGCCTCGAGTTCCCCCCGATTGATTGAAGGCGTGGATTCGATCGCGGTGAGAATACACGATAACATATAGACGTGACAGAACGGAGAATGGCCTGGTTGGGCCCATCACGAAGGCCTAGCATGTCCTTATAAAGGAATCCGTGGTGTAAGAGTTTCTTTTTGGGGAGATTGGGCTCGCGTACCGGCAAAAGAGTTCTCGCAGCACATTGTTCGCTTCCATTCTCATCGTCCAGAACCGAACCGACTTTCATCCGCACCCGTTATGCCGAGAACAATACTCACGTCTGTCTCCCACAGACCCAAAATTTCAAGTCGTGAGCTTTTCCAGCCTTGGACCAAGTCGCCGTCTCAGATCCAGTGAGATATAGTCAGCATCGCCCTACCTTCCGTCAATGATGGGCCTATACTTGTACCGCACACCGTCGTGGACACCGACAATCTCGACGGGGGGGTCTGCGAACGAAACAACGCAAGCTTCCCCCTGTGAACTGCACAGTCAACCCCGGATCCGCGGCCCGCCAGGCAGAAAAGTTGTCGTCAGTGTGTCGTCGCACTTTTATGGTTAGAACAAGGTAATCCCCATTTGTAGAGCTACACATCGTTCCTCAAACACGTTATAGATCACCACCTTTTTTTTTTTTCAATTCCGAACATGGAATGAACAAGATAATTTTTTCTTTGACATATTTTGGAAATGAAACTGTCAACGTTTCGTGGCAAAATTTGGCCCATCTCAAGACACCCAATCAGCAGAAAAAAAAAATTTCATGTCTGCATAGTACAGAACAATTTTTTTCTGGATATTCAGTTATGGAGTGTTTCCAGCGTCCTTCTCCGGATGGTTCAACGGAGTAACTTGTCCACCCAAAGCACCGGCGCGGCACTATTACGGAACTTTTTCGGACACTCGGGCATGGTCTTTTTAATTTTGATGAAAATGGCAGGAAACCTCCGACTAGCTCGAAAGTTTAACTCTAGGGAAGTTTCCGTGGTCCGATGTGCAGTCAACTCTCTGATAATCCGTACCCCGGACATACGTGGGGTCGACCAACCTTGGGTGGGAATCCCTGAGTTAGAGTTTTGTTGAACCTCCCTAAGAACGTATACCCCAAGAGCTATCCCGAGAGGTATGAGTTATAAGAGAGTCGACTGTTGACCTACGATCGTTGCGGCCTGCACGCTGTGTATGGACACGTCATTCTGTTTTCATGTGTTGGCTGTGGCCCGCCTAACAAGAGATCGTCGCCGCCGAACAAGAAACCTCGAGAATCAAGGAAACTGCGAAAAATATACCATTCCCCAAAGCACGCGAACTATGAGACTGACGAAATCTCCATCAGCATCATTGTCATCACAGGAGATGGCATATTTAATCACCTGTCTCTTCGAGAAGCTCCCCTTTCCTTGGTTCTCTTTAGGTAATTCATATTCATCCGCAGATGGACTTGATTTCATTGTCTGCGGGTCCGGTGATCGTAGCGTCGCTGCGTTAGTCGCACAGCTCTCTATCATCTTCCTTACGCTTTACGAACAATGTCCATTACGCCGTCCGTATCTGTGATGAGACGATCGTGTCATTGACGGTGTGTGGTATGTTTTCCATCTCATCCTGCAGTCAGGTCCCTGTCAAAATCGGCGCTGCAACTCATGTTCCAGCGCTTATGCGCGTTCGAGTACGCATACATCTGTTTGATCCGCGTTTCACGTCTCTAACTCAGGAACGCTTTGCTCGCTATTTCTGTCCTTGTTATCAGTTCTGTGGGTGTGCGTAAGTGCATGCTCTTCTTTGCGTCACCGAGTGGAACGATGATGACCTTTTAGCAGGGTTGTAAACAGATTCTCAGCGTGCATCGATTCCTCACTGCGAGTATCGGGGAATTGCCCATCGACAACGTATGCTCCACCATGTCACGTCAATATGTGTCGTATGCGCACAAGAATCGCACGTTTCGTCGTGATGGGGGTCGACGTGGCATGCTGTGTCAGCACCGGTGGGTAAATATGGCATAGCCGAGCGATGGTTGTTCGGCGATAACGAGCGCGCCCTGTTGATGCTTTTGGAATAGGGCTTGCAGGACCCTGCGCGTGGAAGTCGGCGGGGGACACATGGGAGACGGAGGCCTGCACACCAAGCGCCTGGTCCAAGGCTGGTCCTACTATGTATCTCACATTTCTGAGTGGATGCAATTAAGGCACGATATGTGCCTGTCTGTTAGGATCCTGGACAAAGTTCAATGAGACCGCCCAACTGTTGTTACGTAGCCAAGTGAATATTTACCACCTGCAAATCGTAAGCACCAAGCAGGTAGATTCGGAGCCGCCGCAGATGACTGGGTAATCGGAATGCTGCCAGGAGGCACGACCATAGCGAATACCATCCACAGATAGCGGGGCGATCGCACCTGACAGACGAGTCAGCTTAGCCCTGGCTTTGGCTGCGGTGGTTTTTCGGCATCGGGCTCTGTTGACGGATTAAGAAACATGAGTGATTGCGGAAAGGCCCGATAGGCCAATGACAGCCGCGCGGGGTTATACGTCATTGTCACTTGACTCGGGTGGATGTAAGCGTCTTTACGTTTGTGGCAACTTGACTCGGATCCCCATTCTCATCTACTACCATGCTATCGAGATCAGTGGGAAGACCGGTCTGGTCAGAGGATTCCATCATCCTCTAGAGTGAAGTAATACGGCGTCAAGCCAGCTTTGGCGTAGAGATTAGCCACTCAGATGTGAACCAGCAGCTGTATATCTCATCGATACTCCCATCGATACTCCCACCCAAAATGTCCCAAAATGGAGGGTGTCGTTAGGGATCCAGACGTTGTTCGGATGCATTCCAAATCTGTGATCATGCCGTTAAAGGTCCACCATAAGCGGGATGGCGCTTGCAGGGTAGCCGCTGTAATGGTTACTTTTAGCATGGCCTATATGAAGGTGTGATATCGGACCCCCCATCGTCTTGTGCTCTTTTGGCTACGGTTGGTGTGCGTGCCGGCCTTGCTAGTGGTTCTTTTTAAACCCACTCGGGTGCGTAGTTTCTCCAATCGACCGCAGCCCACAGATGTTGACTCCCGTTTAACCAAGCCAGAACGAGGTCAAAGACCCCGCATGAGTGCAGCAAGTACTGAGACCTTGGAGTTATGGCAGCTTTGTGGATATATTGCAGGTGAGCGACACAGTTATCAATGTCTGTCGCATCTACTTCCCTCTACGTTTTCTTAGCCTCTTCTTGGGTGATCATGGTCTGGGATGGGCTCGTCAGCTTAGACGATGAGGTCCGGTATGTTTGGAGGTGTGTTGTCGTGTTCTTCCAGGTGAAACCATGCGGAACGTGACTCCTGTTGTCCACTAGCATGCCATGGACCGCCCATATCAAATGGTTGTATTTTCTTGTGAAGTACCTTGGGCTGACTGTGCAGACGTAGGTGTCCCATTGCTCCATCGTGTGGAGCAGACCTGACCATTCAAGTCTAGTGTGGTGTTTTGCCTTCAAGTAGGGTACTTCGCGCATAATTCCATATCCCTTCATTATTGTCGGGTGTATCGTCTCCTTGAGATGGTAGCGAGCACAGTGCTCATGCTTGGCTTTGATATCGTCTTACTCCTCCGAAGTGCGTATTTTCCGGGCTTCTTATGTTCCCCCTTCTGACGCTGTGATCAGTCTTTGCACTATACGGACACCGCACGTGGAGCAGCAAGTTGGCAACGCTTGCTGTTGTGGTAGAATTTGTGACGACGATTGTATCCTCGCTATCGAGTATTCCCACGATGTCGTACGACGCCAAATGTGCGATGATCCAGGTTCCAAAGACGATCTTCGTGTTCGTCGTCGGCACGTTCGTCTCACAGAGCATCCTCTTGTGGTTGGCATATCGCAAACGCGAGCGCGCCGTCCGAGCAAGGTCGACCATTGCCTGCGTGACCATTCGCGATGGATTGTTGGTGTTCGCATCCATTGCTGGTAAGCGAGTCAACTCCCATACACGTTTCGAATCGAGGGGCTGAGTCAACGCGCTCGAAAGTATTTCTTGTGTTTATTTTCATTTTGACATTGCACGATAACCCTATAACGACTCTGATGATCTAGTAAGTCTCACTACGCATCTCATCCTCAGAGATCCTATCTGACCCATCTTTGAAAGCTGGATCCCAGTGGTCACCTCCATTGCCGTACGTCGATTTTTTCCGTAAAATTGTCCAGCAGCTTTTACGTGTATTGATTTCGTTTCCTTCTTCCCCCACTCACAGACGTGTGGCCTCGTCTTGAACCTCCAACGCGCCCGGAATGGTGAACTCACCCAGCAATTCTCGACCGAAATCTGGGGACTATATGGAAGCGCAGATTCATTCTTGCTTTCCGACGGGCCATTTGAACGACGTGCCGCATGCTAATGCGTTGGATCACATGGGTCAACCTCGATTGTCATGGCCATTTCCCCCACCCCATATCCATCGTAGATATGTACTTTGGGAGCATCATATAGCTGGGCGGCCACGCTGGTCTGGATATGCGAACCGTGGCTAGATCATTCATCATTCAGGCGCACGCTTGTATGGCAGGGTCAACACTTGGTCGCTTGAGCGGACTGAAGGGGGCAGTATATTAGGGAGCGGGTCCGTAGAAGGAAACGTTAATTGCAGACTCGGAGGGAAGCATGCAGGTATCCCGATCTAGACGGGCTCAGTTCGGGGCGAGTCGTGCAAGCATTCATGTTTTGTAGACTATTTTTATAATTTTTATAATGCATTTCAACATACACGTGGTACTGTTGAACACTCCCTTCGGGAGTGCTTTCTCTCGAGGTCTAGTTGACGTGTTACAATATTACAGTAATAAAAAAGAGGAAATAATAAAAGCCTAAGTAGGTCCTCCTTCATAGCTATTGTTCGCTACATTGGTTAAATCGTCCCTGTCCTTTTCCTGTACCGCTCATTTGTCAAGCTTTTATCACTCTGTCCCGGCGTGACGGTTGAACGTTGAGCCTGCACCAGGTCGACATGTGTCAGGGAGGGAGGGATTCTCGCGAGCGAAACGTACTTGGACCGGTGATTGTTCTTCCTTACATGGAGACCGAGCCCCTGCAACCAAATATGAACATTAAAAAAAAAATCATTGTTTCAAGGAACCATCATACTTCTCTGTCGACAAAGATTGCTTTCAAGTGACGCAAGGCCGCCTCGGACGGGGAGTATTTCAGTTCAAACGTGGGGCTTGCCAGGTTCGCTCTGGGCTCAAAGTTGACGGAGGTACCAGGTCAACGGAGCACGTTACCCCACTTGGGGGTATTCTGCGTGCAGTGATTATCCCTGTTCGCATGACGATGCAGAAGGTGAACTGGGACACTCATGAGAGTGGAGCGCGCACCTCCAATACTATCACTTCGTGGTGCTGATCTCTGGGATATGTTGCCTGCAGTATGATGACAGGGGGCCGGTTCTGCGAAAACACAAGGAGGCGAAGGGGGCTATATAGTCAGAAATAGTACCCTTGTGCTTGGCGGAATGATTACTGTGTTTGACGGCAGACACGGGGTGTATATGAGGGCAACGCATGTCATCGATGGGCAAAGAGGCCACAAGTATAATAGATTTGTCTTTGGCAAGTAAGCCCGGCAGCGTTATAGGCTCGTTGGTGTCCTACTCAAAAGATTGCATTGGCATGAGTCCCTACCCACAAATTACATGCCTTCAATCTTAGTACGTCATACATTGTGTTTGGACGTTTGAACATCTTGGTAACCTCCGTATGGGTGACATGGAGCATTCCACACGGTCGTCCATACATTGTTCAGCTCGCAGCTCTCTCGACTCTCTAAGTGGTGGAATACTTGTTAGTCAACCATGGATTATTGTTACATCCGTACTTACCTCGAGCGCACTTAAATGTTACCAACAGTGAATACGATTAGAACAGATGTTGCTGGCCATGTGCAAGGCCGCCAAAATAACACGTGAGAGCCTTCAATTTGGTACCCATCCACTCCTCCTCGACTTCTACCTTTTCTTCCGGCGCGCTATCCGTCAGCAACGCCGATATCTCGCCTAGGCTCGCATTTCGGGGTAGAAAATAAGCCACGTTGTGGGTGATTCTTCGAGTGAGGTGGAAGAGATCGGCACCATGAATAAGTTTGATACTTGCAAGGCTGAACTCTGGGTGGCGCTCGGGAGAAGCATGGGTTTGCTCGCTCTCGCCGACCAGTTCGACGTCGTCGTTTCCCTGTAACATATAGTCTGGACCTCCCCAAGGCGGACTGAGGAAGACGACGTCGATGGGACGCTTCCCGGCTGGTCGAGAAATGTACGAATGCGCAAATGAGATATAATCGGCCAGGATAAACTCAATGCGATCGGCGACGCCATATATGACCGCGTTGTGTCTCGCGAGTGCCAACCGCACCGGAGAGATGTCCAGTGCAATCACTATTGACAGAACGCGCGTCAGATGTAGACGAAGCAAAATGGGTATGTGCATACCATGCTCGCATGTTTTGGCAAATGCGATGGCGTTTCCGCCGACACCACAAAAGGGATCGAGGACCGTATCACACCGGCATCTTTCTGCGATCTGAGTTGCGATCAGCTCCGGAGTGACACTGTACCACCCTTCTTCGTCTAACAAGCACCCTTCGTCGTAGAGGGTGAAATAGCGTTTTCGCTGAGAGAAGTCTGTGTGGTGGACGATCAGAACGTACTTGACCAACGGAGGGGCTCCGTACATTTTTGCAGGTGCTCAGGAACTTCGGAGGCTGTTCTGTAGTGCGGTACGAGTTCAGTGGCATCGTATGCACAGTGCCACGGTGAGCGGGGCGATTCAGTTTCGGCGGACTTTGCGGTGACTGTCGCTGCATGGTATTGGCGAGATGGGCTTTCGGCGACTTTGGAGGGTGGATCTGGTGCGGGACTTTGTTGAAAGGCTTGTTTCGCAAAATGAGAGAGGCCTGACAAGTTTTTGGTTCGTTTGCCCATACATACGCAACAGTCACTGGCCTAGTACTCGTTGCGGATTCGATGGTTCGTCGGAGTTGCAAGCTAACGTTGACAATGACAACTACAACATACCACTACCACCCTCGGCGATGGCTCGTTCCCAACCTATTCGACATGAGGCCTTTCGATCCTTCTGCTCAGACAGATCATGATAACGGCTAGTCGAGTCCAGGTCCAGTTGGGAATGGCATGCGTCTGAATCGATTCGGACGGTCTACTATCCAACACGGCGGGTTCGCCAACCTAGCTTTCAAATCGCACCGACCAGATCGTTATGAGCTGAGAGCTGGCTCCAGCATATAAAAGGTAGAGCTTTAGCGACGAAACTTCTCATCACCACCATCCTCGAGCACGGCGATTCCTCAAGTTTATCTCGATTCTCGACGCACTCAAGATGCACGCGTTCTCGTTGACGTCTCTTATCTCCCTACTCTCTGTCGTCCGTTCGTTGGGGGCAGTCTCTCTCGTGTCTACTCCTGGCTCTCGAGTCCGTACGAGGTCCGACAGTCCTGATTCTCCGGGTGTCATCGACGCTACCAACGGCCAGCTTGAGATCGTGAATAAGGTGATCGCTCCTGATGGGTTCTCCCGAATGTTGGTTTGTTGGTTTGGTGATTTATTTCATCTTTTGACACGAGTCCCAGGGCTACCTTGGCGGGTGGTACCTTTCCCGGTCCGATCATTAAGGCGCAAAAGGTTCGTGGCTCACCATTCTTCTCGTTGGGCAGCTTTGAAATATGACGCGTGCGATCTCAGGGTCGTAACTTCTCAATCAACGTCGTCAACAACCTGCATGACCCCACCATGGAGCTGACAACTACAATCGTGAGTTCATTCGACGTTTCTGTCCTGTCTGCCTTGTGACGAAGCCTTCGTCTTCAGCATTGGCACGGAATCTTCCAGAACAGAACCAACTGGGCTGACGGCGTTTCTTTCATTACTCAATGTCCGATTGAACCCGGCCAGAGCTTTCAGTATCGGTTTACCCCCGAGGGTCAGACGGGCACCTACTGGTACCACTCCCATCACGAGTTGCAATATTGCGACGGACTTCGTGGTCCATTGATCATTTATGACCCCGATGATCCTCATGCTTACCTTTACGACGTTGATGATGGTTTGTCTAGAAATTCAACTATTTGATCCCCTTGCAGGGCTGATCATGCTTTTATAGAGAACACGATTATTACACTTGCAGACTGGTGAGTTTCGCTTATTACTTGAAGATTCTCGTTTACACAAGGCCCGCATAGGTGGCATATACCCTCGCGGCAGATTGCACCGCCCTTTACTCCCAATGCGACCACTATCAATGGAAAAGGACGCTATCCAGGAGGTCCGAAAACGCCACTATCAGTTGTCAACGTCGAACAAGGCAAACGCTATCGCTTCCGTATCATCGGTGCATCCTGTGACGCATGGCACAACTTCACCATCGACGGCCATCGAATGACGATCATCGAAGCTGACGGCGTCGAGGTCCATCCACAAGAAGTTGATTGGCTCCAGGTTCTTGCTGGTCAGCGATACTCTGTCGTGGTTGCCGCCAATCAACCACCAAACAACTACTGGATACGCGCATTGCCCAACCATGGCAACCAAACGTTCATTAATGGGCAGAACTCGGCGATACTACGTTACGCTGGCGCGCCGACACGGGACCCAACGACGAATCAGGGGCTAGCCACCGCACACTTCGAAGAGAGTCAACTCCATCCTCTTGAAGATCACGCTCCTCCCGGCGTCCCTGAACTAGGGAAAGCAGATGTCGTCCTATCCCTCGTACCTGGATTCAACAATAGCTTTAATGTCAACGGAGTTCGCTTCAGACCCCCTCCAGCACCCGTCCTTCTTCAAATACTCAGCGGCGCTCGTCATCCCACGGAGCTCCTTCCTAGCGGCAGCGTCTACGAATTGCCCAGGAATAAAGTTATCGAGGTTCATATGCCTGCCAACGATCTCACGCCTGGAGGCGCTAGGGGTAGTCCGGTCAGTAACCTCCGATGACAGATCCACTCTTCTCGTTGACTGAAATCTATCATCACAGCACGGTATCCATCTCCACGGCGTGAGTCACTTTTTATCAGCAACGTAAGTTTACTGAGGGAAATTTGCAGCACAACTTCCACGTCATTCGCACGGCTACGAACAGCACCCCGAATTTCATCAATCCTCTGAGACGGGATACGGTTTCGATGGGCTCGGAAGCCCAAAAGTCCAACATCACGTTCCGGTTTGTCACGGACAATCCCGGCCCATGGATTCTGCACTGGTAAGTGACGATTGTCAGATTCCTACTACCCATTCTGAAGCTTCTTCAGTCATATCGATTTTCACTTGTTCAAGTACGTGTCCTAGCTGATCTTGTTCATCCACTGACTCGTGATTCTAGCGGTTTTGCTGTAGTGATGGCGGAGGCCCCTGATACGGCTGCCATACAGCAGAACAACGTTGCTCCAAGTGCGTAATCAGATTCCTCAGCAGCTGGACTATGTTGTTAAACAGCAATCGGTGACAGATGCCTGGAATGATCTCTGTCCTGCCAGGATCCGGGAAGCTACTGCCCTTTTCAACACGACGGGTAGCTTTAATCTCGCTGCCTTCAACATAACTACCAGCGCGAACTCGGCGGGTTTTACCACGGCTCCAACTATCTCCGACCCGCCCAGCCTCAGCAGAACGAGTTCTCACACGGACATCAGCACCATGCCACCGACTTTTAGTACCTTGTCTGGATTATCATAAAACTGTATCTTCATCTTTCCTTTCGCGCGTAACTTAACCATTCGCACTTTGCGATTAACTGTTCTTTGAAGTTTTTCTATTATATGGCTCATCTGTAATGTTTCCCGATTTTGGATGGTAGCATCAATGTCATTCGTACTCTAGAACTTTCATTCTGGCTGTCCATGAATGGCTGTTCAAATCGTACAGCCTTTCTCCGACAGTCGCTCCGTTGCTTGCAACGGTGTATAATTATGGCAAAGGACTCTGTCATGCTCATGTGCCGCGCTTGAAACGCTACTAGAATTGCTGTGGTTCCAACCCAAATCCTGATGGCAGATGGGCCTTCATTAATCATTTCATGGCCCCCTTGCAGTCGAAGCTGTGCGTAATTCTCGTTGCGCCATAAGCATACACTAATAGTGGCATGATCGGTTGCCAGCATACTTGATCATCGAATGTACGCAAATTGGAGGTGCCTGGACCAGGGCACGGGAGGAAAGAGCGATTGATGCGGTCAGGAAGGCCGGGCTCCAAAAGCAGCATATTTCCGCGGACTCTGGCTTCGGCCATTCTTCATACCTTGATGTCGGATGTAGAAAGTTGCCACCGGCTGGTTTCTTGATTGAGATCCGACAGTCCTACATACCAATCAAGTGTGGGTCGGCTTGGTTGGGCATGGCAACTCAGTCCCTGTCGCGAATGCGGGCACGGCTGTAGTCCCTTCCTCGTGACTCTGTTTCAAATTTAGATACCTACAAACCTGACATTAATTTTACGTGGCGGTGACTCGGAGCCCGGGCAGCCAACAGTCTCAATGTATCTGAGATAGAGAGCATGCTGCGCTACATGTCAGGCACGTTGCGGAACAGACTTTGTTGTTACCGCGTACTATTCCCACTGCCAGAACCACTTGCTCTCTCGCCGACCCGAGCACGGCACCGACTCGCCGTGTGATGACATTTGATGCGTCCGCTACGCTCCGCGAACTTGTTATTCGTCAGTATCGTTCGATGGGCCTGCTATCGCCACCAATCACTGATTCAGTTGATGTGCCGCATGTTCGCTATCGCGAAGAATGGACAATCCGTCGGAGCCGTCCGCCGGGTGGCATATTAGTTGTACCACCACTTGGTCCAGCATCAGCCATCTTTGTCGTTCCCGGCTAGAGTAGCCTTCCTATTGCGTGGTTTCCGTTTAGATCGTCAATGCTGTACTCGGTGCTCCACCACTGTGCACGGCCATCACTTTCTCAAAAACGGCTGCTGCGACGCCATACGTCGTCGGAATACACTGCCAGGAATTCTTCGTAGCCATCGCTTCGAATGTTTGTGAGGCTAGTTGCTCCAGGATGTAGCACTCGAGATAATTCCTGTGATCGATTCTAGACAACGAAGAATGGCGATTGGATGCACATGATTGGTCGGTGCTTTCAAGCCTCCAGCGCTCCGGGCAAGGTCCGAGATCCTAGTAGCCGTGCTTGAAGCTGCTGGGGTATTTGCAATTCTTGAAGTCCCGCCAACACTTAATCGCTGGTTACACAAACACACTGGCAGCTCGGCCATCGCCATTGTGCCTATTAATAAACCATCTGCCGTCCATTGGTGTGTCGCTCCCAGTTCAGCATTACGATGTACATATTTTTGTCTGCTGCAGTAACCCGATGGCACTCCCCAAGTTACGCGCAGCTGCCATCTTCCTGTATAGTCCTTTTGTGGTGCTCTTAGTACCCGTCTTGTAAGCGGCGGGATCTGTTTCAAGTGAACAGCGATGACCACCTGCACAGTTTTCTGAACATAGCACTGCATCACGAGCGCTCGAGCGATGTAGCCCGGGAATACAGTGAGCTACGGAAGGCTAAGCACCCCAGGAACAGCAGAGTCGCACCCTCGGAATCGATACTCGGTGTGCTCAAATATAAAAGAAATGCAACGGTGCCCAAGTAGCACCCTCTCGTTCTTGCTTATACCCTCCCGTAAATTTCGAGATGTTTTCCTTGTCTATCCTTGTATTTTCACTATTACCCATCTCTAATGCGTTGTGGGTTCCCGAGATTTTGGACTCAGCACCCAACGTTATTACACCAACAAATGTGCTTGGTCCCGTGAGCCAGCTTCATGTCGCGAACAAATTCATTGCGCCAGATGGGTACAACCGATCGTGAGTTGCTGTTGATTGTCGCTTCTTTATACGTTCCTAACGTTTCGTAGAGCGACACTTGCCAATGGTGTATTCCCTGGACCGTTGATCCGGGCCAACAAGGTGAGAATTACGATAACGATATCACCTGTACTGGAGTGCTTATGTCTTTTCTAGAACGATCATTTTGCTATCCAACTTTTTAATGAGCTCACAGACGATACCATGCCCCTGGAAACTTCCGTCGTAAGCAATAGTACACATGATTTCGCGAACCATGTCCTCATGTACCTCCCAAAGCACTGGCACGGGATTTCTCAACAGGAGTCCAACTGGGCTGACGGTGTTGCATCTGTCACCCAGTGCCCGCTTCGTCAGGAGGAGACATTCGAGCACAAATTCACTGCCACCGGTCAGACTGGAACGTACTGGTACCACTCACATTTTTCGACTCAATATTGTGACGGGCTCCGAGGACCACTGGTTATCTATGATCCTGAGGACCCTCTAGCATATTTATACGATGTTGATGATGGTAGGATCCCATCAATTTTTTGTCCATGCTCTGTCTCATCACCTAAACAGAAAATACCGTGATCACACTCTCTGACTGGTGGGCGTCTCATGTATAACAGAAAGGTTTGTACTGACATGGGTTTAGGTATCACATACCCTCGATCCAACTCGGCCAACTATTCACACCGGTGACTGCGAACTCGACACTGATCAATGGCCAAGGTCGCTATGCTGGTGGCCCACCGACGCCACTCTCAGTCATCAATGTCCAACCAAGATTACGTTATCGCTTCCGTCTGATTGCCATGTCTTGCGATCTTTCTTTTAACTTCTCGATTGACGGTCATCGGATGACCATCATTGAGGTAGATGGGATTGAAGTACAACCCGTAGAAGTTGACTTGATACCAATTCTCGCTGGTCAGCGCTACTCCGTGGTCGTTACAGCAGACCAGCCCGTTGGAAATTATTGGATTCGTTCTTTGAGCGATTTACCCACCACCACGTTCGAGGGCGGCCAAAATATGGCCATCTTGCGATATGAAGGAGCACCAGACCAAGATCCCACGTCTGCTCCTGGCCCGTATGAACTCTCATTCGATGAGGGCAACCTTCACCCACTCACCAATCCCGGCGCTCCCGGGATACCTGAGATCGGAAAGGCAGATGTGAACCTTCAAATCGCTCAGGGAATCAACTCGAAGGGGTACTTTACGTTTGGCAACGTGTCCTTTGTCAACCCTCCTGTCCCTGTGCTTCTCCAGATTCTCAGTGGAGCGAGGCATCCTTCACAACTCCTGCCAAGCGGAAGCGTCTATGAACTTCCCCCGAACAAGGTTGTAGAAATAAGCTTCCCAAACCCTACTGCAGCTCCTGGTTTTCCCGTGAGTGCTACGTTTGTAAAACATTGTTCTGTGCTGACTCTATGCGTTTTTCAGCACCCTATACATCTGCACGGCGTATGTGGTCCATTCTGCCTTTTTTTGTTGTCTCTAGCTGGAAGTTTTTTCAGCACAAATTCGACGTTGTGAGAGTTGCGGGTAGCAATGCGACGAATTTCGTGAATCCTGTCCGGCGCGACGTTGTTTCCATAGGCGCAGATGCTACTGACAATGTGACCATCCGTTTCGTCACGGATAATCCGGGCCCCTGGTTCCTTCATTGGTGAGTGGCTACGTGCATTGCTACAAGATCGCTATCTCACATGTCCACATCGATCTAGTCACATTGACTGGCACCTCAATCAGTACGTCAACTCCAACTGGTCAACATCTTAAAATTAATGCGCGTACCTAGCGGATTTGCCGTCGTTATGGCGGAAACACCAAGGGAAGCAGCAGAGGAACAAGCCGCGGTAATTCCGGGTATGTTCCTTACCTAGCTGTACCAGTGCGAATTGCACAGATTGATCGCCTTCGATACAGCTGACTGGGGTCAACTGTGCCTGCCGAGCCATGCCTGGGGACAAACACGTCTGGGGCTGTTCGGTAACTAGAGCATGGATGTCTAAGTCTTTTTTCCCCTCCCCCTGGGTGCGTTGCTAGTATACATGGGGACAATCAGGATAACAAATTTAAACAAAATAGTGTTTGCGATATTTGTAATACTGAACATACGATAATGCGATTTCTTACTGCAGATGGGCCATCCCAGTCTGTGTGCATGCGAATGTTAGTGAACTCTGATAAGTAGATGCATGGACTAAGACGCCGGAGAACTGTAGGATTGGTCTTTAACGCATAGTGTGTAATAAGCAAGTCTGTGCTAGTCATTAACGACTTTCAACCCGACAATATGTGCTTGTCACCAAGTGGCAATAATATCGCTGTGTGGAGTTCAAGGGATGACCGCGGAATAGCGCCAGCTGGCAGTGTGGTGTATCATTTTAATGGGCGACGTTCGAACTCTTGGGTGGAGCCGCGGAGGAAACTTGCCACGTAGTAGATTGGTCCCAGTGGTACGACAACTTGTGAACTGCTCAGGTTTGGGACCAAGTACTAGCACTTATCTTCCAGCCTGTCCTCAAGCCCTCGTCGACGCCAGTGAACAGATAAGTATGCATATTACGCACCCATTCCGTCGATCATCCACGTTTGCATACTGTATGAGCATCCGAGTCGTGCAACTGCTGTGTCGTGGAAGTTCCTTGTCTTTCTGTCATAAACAGAAGATGGAATGATTCCGATTGAGATCCATGCGGCGATGGAGTTCATTTTGATCAAGCCAACGTTTCAGCCAACCTTTTCAGGTCAGAAACATAATGCGATTGGATACCGAACGATGACCGCAAGACTATGATTAGAACTGGAGAAGTGAACTGGACTCCTTTGTTTACGATACTCCCAAAAGAGACAAGTCGCGCCAAATATATCGTCATGGGGGCCTCCGCTAAGTATACACAAGAGTAGTCTCGGATCCATCCGTAGTGGGGACTGGGCGGAGTTTAAAAATCAATATGCAGAGACGTCCCCACTACGTCTGGTGCATTTCGTATGGCGAACCCCCCATGCGTCACGCTCGCTGGTCACGTGAACGGAAGCATCCATTTTAGTACATTTTTCGCCGTCCTTTCCACATCTGCAGCAACTTCTATTCTCATTGTGGCCCCTGTATGACCTCACTTGTGCATGATGAAGGATGCACCGACAAGTATCTTTCTCGTGCAAGGACCGAAGCAACAGCGCACAGTCATTATGACTCTCAAAAAGTGCGAGCCGAGCTCACGCAGGCAATGCAAGAGCATTGTGGCAAGGCACCTTATCCATGGCAGCTTGATGCTGCAGAAGCTTTGATTCTCGGCCTTGACAGTGTTGTCATTGCAGGGACAGGAGCGGGCAAAACAATGCCCTTCGTGATGCCTCTCTTCAGGAACAAAGATAAGAGTATAATAATCATTTCGCCACTAAAGGCCCTCCAACGAGACCAGGTGACCCCCTCTATGCCCAATAGACGGCACAAGCTTATACATAAGTCAGCGACGAAGGTTTCGTGAGATGGGTATACCAGCAATTGACGTCAATGGGGATCCTTGACGAGCATGGTTGTCGCTTCAGCGGGGCTGTCGGCCGGGTCAGCGTGGCCGATGCTTGTCGAGGAGGGATCGGGCTGCGAGTGCAGTGACCGGTCGACTGGTGGGCGGGATGGTTCGTTTTCGGGGCTGCTATCGGAGTCGAGATCGTCGTCGTCGTCGTCGCGTGTGAGAAGAGAAGCCCAAAAATCAGCGTCCATCTCTGACGCCATCGTTTTGGTCTGAGAACGATGTCGGGCGAGTGCGCGCAGCGGTTAGATTTGAGAGTGACTACAATAGTTGCCTAATTTGTCAATTCGTGCCTGTGACTACGTGTGACGCATGACGCATGGGGGGTTCGCCATACGAAATGCACCAGACGTAGTGGGGACGTCTCTGCATATTGATTTTTAAACTCCGCCCAGTCCCCACTACGGATGGATCCGAGACTAGCTTCAAACTAGCATGAGAAATACGCGGGTCCCCTAGTAATGCAGCATAACGTTATTGTGTTGTCGCCGGCGGTCGGATCAATCTCGGTTGCCTCGCCACAGCTTCCCCTGGTCGGTATCAGTGCCAGTCCATGCAGCGCATGACATCGGGCACAGTAGATACAACTCTCTTCTCACATGTCTGAATCTCCCCTCCTTCCCCTCCAAGTCCTCGATCCCGAATCTCTAGCCCACTGCGCCACCGGCGAGCACGAGAAACAGAGTCTGGAACCTGTCGACGCCGCCGCTCCCTTCAATCGACCCAATGCAGACCTAATTCTCCGAACTTCAGACAATGTCGACTTTCGCTTCTACAAGCTTCTCTTGTCCCTCGCGTCCCCTTTCTTCGCCAACATGTTCGCATTGCCACAGCCCGGTCTGCTTGATAATGCTGCCGACCAGACAAAGTACGGGCTGCCAGTCATACCTGTGACCGAGAAGAGCCTTGTCTTGCAGAAGCTGCTCAGCTTCTGTTCTCCCGTCTATGACACCGAACTCCCCGTCTTGGAGAACCTAGACATGGTCATGTTGGTCCTCGACGCCGCCGACAAGTACGATATGAAGTGTGTGGGCAAATTCATCGTCAAGATGATCACGGCCCCCGAGTTCCTGGAACAGGAACCGATGCGCGTGTTCGCCATCGCATGTCGGTACAGGGCAGAAGTGGAGACAAACGTCGCTGCGCGGTATATGCTACGTTTCGCCGTCTGGGAGCCCGCATACGTTGCCGAGCTAGACTTCATTTCTGGCTCGGACTACCAGCGCTTGGTCAAGTTCCATGCGAGCTGCGGACAAGCCATGTCTCAGCTTGTTCGACTCTGGTCGTTATTCCCACTGCCCCCGCTCGACTGCAAGTTCTGCAGGAAGAATGGACTGCCACGTCTATCTTTGAAGATTTATCAAGACAGTGTTATCGACGTGCTGCGGGTACGGCCATGTGCAGAGACGTTGATGAATGCGGAGTGGATTGAGGGTCTGGTGAGGAAGGCTGGCAGCTGCCCGAATTGCCGGGAGAGAGTGCCGAGGAAGATGGAGGAGTATACAAAGGAACTTGCTGTTCCAATAAACGAGATAATCTCAGAGGTATGTACCATTCGAAGTTAACATCTTCTGTTAAGCCTTTTCATTAGATCCACCTGGAAATCAAACCTTATTGACCAGTCGGTTGACTCGAACTGTATACCAGAGACCTCGAGGGGATTTCTTGCATCATGTATATGTCTAGTGAACTTTTAAGTATACTGGTATACTATGTACTGTATTTGAAACCGGGATAGTGCTGATGCTCATTCGTGACATTCTTCAAGTTTTGGGAATCCTGGACGCTACACTGGTTCAAGGTCGTGCGATGAATGATTCTGGGTCACTGAGCTTCGAGAGTAGAAGGGGGAGCGCATACATCCAAACTGCATGTATGACTCTCTGACACGTAGAACTTTTATGAAATGACGTGACTTTGAGAGGCAACCCGATCGCGTTTCCGATGTGGTCTCAAGGTCTTCGTCATGCAGAGGCTTGTTCGAGGACGAAGAGTTCACACAGGTTTGCGGGGGTTACGAAGAGAGAGCCATTTGTGAGATTTTTCTGGTCGCGTAAGAAGTAGAGCCTATTCAGGAGAGGGGTAAGGACGGCGGATTCACGTTGTACTTGTCCTCGAGCGAGCGGACGAGTGTGTAGGTAAGGTTGGGGCCCTGTGAGCTGTGGATCGATGAGGATGACGTAGAAAGAGAAGGCGCACAACGGACCAACTTGGTGGGTCACCGGTCATCAGTCACCAATCAGAGCAGAAAGAAGAGATAGTGCCGTGGATGGTCTCTGCGGGTCAGTCAGTCATCAGTCAACTCGGCTTCGCACGATAATGTTCTGCTGGAGGATGAGCAACATCACAAGTGATCAAGCAGTATGCTCTGATTGCGTATATGGTACATTGTCAATGCCCAGGAGACGTTGTCTCTCCATGCAGAGCGAACGAATAGCGCGCGGATCGCCACTCACCACATTACAAGCTACCTTTACCATCCTTGCTGCTTCATGACAAACATTTTGACTGACAATATGACTTCGCTCGATGCAGATGAGTCAGTAGGCTATAGGGTCATTGCCGGGTTACGCACTCTTGATGATGGAGCTGGTCAACAACGGGGAAAAAATGTGGACAACGCGATCACGTGATGGAATGCAACGAACGCGTGACCCTGCCAACGGTCCTCGTCTTCGAGTCCATTCACAGTCGCCAAAGGTATTGTTGAAGCAAACTCTCATAATTTTTGACAGTTCAGCGCCGTTTTAAAGCATGGCTCTGTACGAAACGCCATCCCGAATATGGCGCAGGATCGAGGACGAGGAAGAGCCGTCGTCGCTGCCTTCCTTGCCTGCGTTCGAGCACTCCGTTGTACCCGACACCGAATCTGATCAAACAACCACAGATGACGATAACGAACTTCTACCTGTACATTCAACACCAGCAGCCTCATCCCATAACGCCACTGCCACCATCCGTCTCCAGTCCAGCACGTCCAGCACGGTCCGCTTTGCAACCTCGATTGCGTCTCGTTCTGTCTCAGTAAAGTCGTCAGGATCAAGGTCATTTGGTCGAGTCGCTCCGAACAGCTTTGACGCGAGCGCTATCACATCGTTGCCCCATGATTCCGAGGAGAACACCGATGCGGAGGACCCTTCCGGGAAGAGTACCAATAGCGTGCCAGAGGCGTACTTACCACCTCCAGAAAGTGACGAGGCCGAGGACATGTCCCTCGTGGATGCTCTAGAGTCGGTTAGTCGTGCTAGCTCTCCATTATCACCAGAGCCACCACCACCAGAACCTACCCCGAAGAAGAATGGCCTGCCGTACGACTACTCCGTTTCTCTACGTTCCGAACCACAGGTAAGTCTCCTTTTTCTCTAAATTCGTCGGGACACAATATATCGCGCCAGCCTTCACCCATGGACAAGTACCGTAATGTCGCCCTGCGCCGGCCTCTTGCGCGTACTCGAACACCCTCACTCTCGCGGTCGACATCCTCCTCCGCGTCTTCTCCACCTAATTCCACCCCACGGAGTAATCGTTCCATTCCATTGCCCAGAGACCCAGAGTTGCCTATTCCAAGCATCCATGTGCCACTTCCCCGATCGGCGAGCGCCTCGCCAGCCGTCAACTCACTACCAAGCGTTATCATCCAACCACCCGATGAGGACTTCTCACAAACAAGTGACGAAGAAGACCAGGATGCGTCTCCTCACGAGCATGAGGAACAGGTTGAGAGTGAATCCGAGCCTGTCTCCAATACAGATGAAGGTCGCATATCAGACAGGGAACCCACGTTTTCGTCTGCGTCCTCTGATCCGAGCTACCCAATGGACCATACAATCCAACCCGCTCGTTCCCCGATCGCTCCATCGACTGCGTTTTCTTCTCCTGCGCCATCAACAGCATTTACGCCAACTCCCGCTATCGCACCACGTCCACGCGCGCGGTTCAACTTTCCACCGCCTCCGCCTCCGCAAGAGCTAGACACGCAGGACGACATCGAGGTGGATTCGAAACCAGTCACACCCCACACACGCCGAAGATCGTTCCTCCTCTCCGTTATCAACTCCACCGCCCGCCCCCGTATGAAGGTCGTTCCTACACCATTTCCTCACCGACGTATGAGCGCACTTCCGGTCACGAGTGAAGTGGCCGAAGACGGTCAAGCGACACCAGGGACTGTAATGCACAAGGCCTTTGCTGGGATAACACCCCGACCAAGGCGGGGTCGCATGTCACATCCCCTCGTTCAAACGTATATACCTGAAGGCGATGCGTCAGGGGCTGGAGATGGAGACCATCTTGCCCCCTATGACGACGCGAGCGAAAGAGGGTCTATCATCTCCACCACGTCCTCGCACGATCTCGTAACTCACGTTCGCGCCAACACCTCTTACGACCCCGCTCTGGGTCTCGGCGAACGAGGCAAGATGGGCCGCTTCGATGCGCAAAAGTTGAATTCGTACTTGCACGGACTCAATCGCCGTTTGCAGGAAGAGAACGTTGACCTCATTGCGCGATTACAGAAATACGAAGAGGTGAAGCAGGGACCGCGACTGAGCATGGAGAGTGCGGGGAGAGGGAGACGGCTTAGCGTTGAGAACACGTTGGGTGACGTGGAGGAGGAATCTGGTGCAGAGGGATGGGCCGAGGAAAGACTTGAACTGGAAGCTCTCGTCCAGAAGATGACGGAGGACCTTGATCAAGCGACGGTGGAGAAGGATCAGGTGGCGAAGGACCTGGAGAAGGAACGCAACGAGCGGGCTAGAGATAAGGAACGGTGGCGGGAGCGGATGGCAGATGTGGAGAGAGGGGTCTCGGAGATCGTCAGTGAGCTGGAGACGAGGGTCGAAGAAGCGGAAGGAAAGTACGCTGAAGCTGTCGAAGAAATCGGCAAGCTTAGGCGTGACGCGGATAAGGTCCGAGACCATCTGGAAACAGAGCGCAACCTTGCACTTGAGCGCGCTGCCAAAGCTGACAATGCACTGGAAAGTGGCAAGGAGCTTGGTGGTGCCTTGAAGGAAGCCAATGCCAAGATCAGTGCGCTCAGCAGCGAATTGCAAACAGCCACAACAGATATCAAAGAACTCGAGTTGGAGACTGCAGCGCTCCATCGGAAGGTCGGTGGACTTCAGAAAGAGCTGAAGGAAGAAAAGCTCTCCAATAAGCTTGCCGAAGAAGATTTCCACTGTCAGCTTAGCGAGATGGGCGCCGAGGTCATGCGGGCGACGGCAACAGTCTCTGAGCTGCAACGGGAACTTACCGAGCGCGACACTGACCTCGATCTTTTCGAGGGGGAGCTGCAAGTCAAGTCGGACAAACTAGCCGAACTCCAGCGGTGCGCAGCGCAGAGCGACAAGGAGACCGCGGAGGAGATTCGATCGCTCAAATCGTATATTGTCGAACTGGAGGAGAGTGCGGCGGAACGCGCCAAAGATCTTCAGGAGCAGCTTGCGCGAGCGCAGGACCGCGTAGATCAATACGAGGTAGAGGAAGAACATGCCAATGATCGGATGGAGAGGCTTGAGAAAGAGGGCGAGAGGGCGACAGAACTTGCCCGACAGATGGAGGAGGCGCTGGAAGCCGCAGAGGAAAAGATGAGGTCAGACGAAGAAAGGATGGCTGACTTGCGAAGTAAACTGGCCGCGTTGGAACGCGAGCAAGAAAGGCAGCGAGACCTGGCGATCGCCAACCCATCAAGCAATCACGAGGCCGAGGAAGCTATGGAGGCAGAACTAGACGAGGCCAACAAAGAGATTGCGAGATTGTCCGCCCTTCTCCAGCAATCCCCCGCTCGGCGAGCCATTGATAAAGCCAAGGATACGAGGATCAAGGTGTTGGAACGTGAAAACGAGGAGCTGTTGGAGCGGGTCAGGGCTCTGAAGAGTAGCAACGCAGAGATGGCGACCCCGCACAGAATCGCCAACGCCAGTGGCATTTCTCCAATTCACCGACATGTTCTGTCCATGAGTCTTAAGACGCCCAAGACGCCTGGAGCACCGCTTAAAGACGTACGTCGCCGACATGATTCCAAGCTCGAAATTGAGATTTCACAATGATCGTTGACAGCTTTCGTGGTTGAATGCGACTACTGCGGGTGATCCAAGCGCTTCGCCTCTGTTGACGGAGATTGTAAGGCTGCAGACGGAACTCGATCTCGCAAACGAGAGCATCGATCAGAAATTAGACGAACTGCAAGAAGCGGGTCTTGACGTCGTAGAGCTCACGAAGAACCTCGAGGACGCGCGTTCCAGCATTGTGTCACTCGAGAACGAGAATGCGAGATTGCAAAGAAGAGAGGAGAGACGGCTTCGTCGACTCGAGAAGCTACGCTGCCAACAGTGTTTCGTGAAGATCGACCCTTCGAGGCTGCAGCGAGCCTATGAAGCGGAAGAAAGGTATGAGGTAGCCATCCTCTGGCAGTCATGCTAACGCGTTAGATAGTTCTCTCTCCCTGGACATGTCGGGAGGCGACTTTTTGGCCAATCCACCCACCCCACTCATCAAAACAAGCGAGGCACTCCGCTCGGAGCTTCAGAACGTGAACGCTCAGTTGGATACCATGAAGAAACAATGGCAGGACGAAAAGCGCCAGCTCTTGGGCGAAAAGGCTGTTCTCCAGGATGCTGCGAATCGTATGAACATCCAAGTACACAATGCGAAACAAGAGGCGAGGAAAGCGGTCGAAGCCGAACGCGAGAGCCGCAGATCGAGGGTGGATACGCAAGGGGTAGATCACTCACCTCTTTCGGATCTGTGCATGAACTCACGTCGTCTTATTTGTAGGAAGCTGACAAGGCGAAGGCAGTCATCGCTGATCTTGAAGCAGAATTGCAGGCAGAGCGGATGCGTCTCAGGAAGATGTCCGCTGAACAGGACCGCCTACAACGTGAGATTGGAGAGGTTGCTCGACAGCTGCAACGCACTGAAATGGTGATGATGATGAATATGTTTCGACTCGTCGATTGACGTCAAACCTAGGATATGGACGACGTTAAATATCAGTTGCAGAAGGCCAAGCAGGACAGTCACGAACTCGAGACCGAGCTCAGAGGTACGAGGGCTGGTCTCCTGTGTGATCCTTGACTAAAATCTCCCTTTACAGTGAACGCGAACGCTGAACAGAAAACACGCCATTTGGAAGCCAAAGTGCGTGAAAATACGTCGACGATCGAGCAGTTGCGACAAGAACGTTCCATTCTTGTGCGAGATCACAAAGACCTTCAACAGCGATATGCCAAGGCTTCCGATGTGGGTTTGAGACCCTTTTCTTTCCCCATCTCTTGCCTGACGCCCGGATTTTGTCGTCAGCGTGCTCATAAACTTCGAAACGAATATGCGGCGTCGCAGAAATCCCACGAAAACCGACGTCAGCAGCTGGACATTCATCTTGCCGAGATCGAAGAACTCCGACATGCGCTTTCCAATCAAGCTGAAGAACTCCAACGGACGGAGCAAGAAAAGAACCGCATGGTGATGGAAAAGACGGATATTGCTAGGACCATTGCTGTACTCGAGGCGGAGCTGAAACGCGTCCGAAAAGACGCGGAGATCTTTGGTCGCGATTTGAAGGCGCTCCGTGCAGAAAAGGAGAAATCACACGCGAAGCAAAAGGAGGAGGTTGCCAAGGCGGAACGTGCCAGGAAACAGGCTCAGACCCAGATTCGTCTCCTCAACGATCAGCTTGAAACCCAAAAGGCGAGGACGAAGAGACTGCAGCAACACGTCTGCTCTATGTGCGTGATCGCCTCCCCGCTTTTCAGACAGACGTTGTAATTCCCTTTGGCAGCGATGACGGCCAGCTTGACGAACTCAATGCACAACATAAACAAGAGTGTAAAGGGCTAATCGTTCAGATCCACTACTTGAAGGCCAAGTTCACTCGGGAATCGACGTTGCGGGACGATCTCAGCTATCAAAAGCAATACCTCCTCGTACTCCTGTCGAGTTTTGAAGCAAGGTATCGTAGATATGTATCTCCTATTCACCCAGACCTGACGGAGCCGCGAATAGTGACAAGCGTATCTTGGCTTGCATAGCGCGAATAGGATACCCGAAGCCTTGCTCACCCGCCATCACGAAAAAGCGTCGGACCTTTAAGAGTGCTGCGTGGTGCATGGTATTTATTCGCCGTGCGAGGTACGTCCTTGCGGTCTTGTTGTACGCAGCTTCTTACTCTGGTACAGGTTCGCGAGCAATGCCTGGCGAGAAGCCTGCACCAACAAGCAAGCCGTTGCAGATGCCCTGCAAGAGGTCCGTCAACGTAGAACGATGGTTCAGTAAATATTGATGAAACATGTTGTATCGTTGTTGCCGTGTTTTTCCCATTGGTGCATGCACACTCTCGGACTGTTGTCTGTATCTTGCCTGTGTCGTGTAATGTGTATTATTATCATCTCAGCACTGAAGTCAGATGGGACCGAGTGGAAAGGTGTTGCTACGAAGATTGGGATGGGGGTTGTCGCTACTTGCGCGCCTCCGAGATAACCCGAACCGCGTCCTTTGAGAATATGTAGGACAAACCACTCCAGATGGTGGTCACGGCAACTAGGGCCCTAACGAAAATGCATTAGTGAGAGTACTATAGCCAAGCAACTGGCGTACTGCATCTCGGGGAGATATGCGCCGAGAAATGCCGGGGCAATCGGGGCGACGGTCGTGCCGAACATCAACGCAAGCTGCGCAGCTGTGTTGTACTAAAAAAAAAAAGTAGGCATTCGACGTGACAGACCAACGAAAACGCGCACACCTTGCTAATGGTCGTTGGGCGTACTTCTGCAGAAGGAATCGAAAAATCCCAATAACGACGCCAAGTTTTCTATATTGCACGAACGGATCGATAGTGTGCTCCTCTGTGTCCAGTGACGCCACTTACTGGGCGAGGTAGGGACGTGTAACGGATGTAGAAGGCGGATAAGCTGAGGAGCGCGTCGCGTCCGACGATGATCGTCGCTAACCACACTGGTTCATATGGACAGGTGAGGGTGTGGTCAGGAAGGGTGGTAGAAGATGGGGGAACGTACGAGGAAGCATGCCTTTCAAGGCAAGCGTGACGGTGAGGGTGGTCATCAATGCCTTGTCAGCGGCGGGGTCGAGGATAGTGCCGAGCACAGAGTGCATGTTGAACCGCCTTGCCAAGAACCCGTCGAGCTGTGTTTCCAGCGCTGAACGGTCGTGTCACCAACCAAGACGCATCACTCACGAGATCCGAGAGGCCAGCGTAGACGAGCAAGCCGGTCGCGAGGTAAAAGTCGTCGTGGAATATGGACCATCCGAGGACGGGGCATGAGAAGATGCGCGAGACGGTCAGGAGGTTGGGGATGGTATAGATGTTTTCGCGAATGGTGGGTCGTTCGCGCGAGTTGGTGTTGACGTCGGTCTGCTTCTTTGACTCTGGGTCCGATTGGACGACAGGGGTTGGACGCACATATTGTACCCAACATGTCGCTGCGAAATTTCTCCGCAGAAGAGAGTGTGGTGTGAGTCTGAGTTGACAACAAAGGTGGGGGGAAATCTGGAAGACACGAGGTGGACGGTGCGAAAGGAAGGGTGGAGGTCGAGTACGAGAGAGACCCAGCAAACTACGAATGAAGACTGATGACGAGGACATGGACAAGCCACAGACGGTCCTACCAAATTTGGAATACAGCTCATTCTTGTTCAAACCCGATTCAGATTTCTCGGGGAACTTGAACACGCCCGAGCCGTGAGTACAGTGACTTTTATTGTGAGCATCGGGCAGAACCAGTCGATTATTTTTCAGCTTGAAAGAGGCCGAAAAATAACTTTGATTCAGAATACAGATGTCGTCGAAGCCGCGCTCACCCTTCCCTTTGGACCGCCAAGGACATCAAGAGATAAAAGTAATACACCCGAACAAAATCTACTGTGTCGCTTGTACAGGTGGGTGATACATCATGATGGACGGTCTAAACACGTTTTCCGTTTTCAATGCCTCTAGAAAGATATATCGAGTTCCACCTAAAACAAGGGTCAGCGCCCGAGACAACGGCGACCAATCAATAGAACACGAACCCCTTCCGTCGCCTTCTCTACTTCCGCCGTGAAGTGATCCCCGATGAACGTGCTTATATCGAGATATGCTGCTGGTCGACAGGTGTGACAGGCTGCTGCAGATTCCAGCGCCTCTACGATCAGCAGCGGATCGGTGACCACCTTGGCGCACGGCCGCTCCCGAAGCGCCTCCCTCGCGCGTTCCATATACTCGATGAACCAAGCATTCACCTCGTAAATCTTCCCATCCGCGAGTGGCCACGACAGCGAGTGGTGGACGCAGTCATCACACTGGAACCACACCCAACGCGATGCGAATCCAGGGAACCACGAAAAGTCAGACGTCAGCGAGCAGGCTGCCACACTGCACTTGCGGTGGTACTGAAGGAGTTTGTGGTACACCGAAGCTGGTATGTGCTCCAGCTCTTTGACGTATGGACCGAACATAGGGGAGCGAAGCGTGTATCGGGCCGCGAGGCGAGTTTCGGCTTCGAACCCGAAGCGGTAGGCGATGGCGAATATGCGCAGCGGTTCTTCCTCTAGGAATGATGGCTGGACCAGTAGACTCCGCACCCGGTTCATTATACCCCTCATCGCAAACTTCCTCATCATCTCCAGCACGGCTTGGATGTCGTCAAGATTCTCGAGGACGGGGTTGGAAAAGGGATAACAGTATTGGAGAACCCTCTCGGTCGTCACTCCGTCTTCGACAAGGTCGATGGTGTCCCGCCCTGCCTCCTGCCTCACGGCCAATCCCTCAAAGGCTGGGGAGGGTGAAGAGGATCCCAGCACAAGACAACGCTTCAGTAGAGGCGATGACATGGTCAAGACTAATTTGTGAACAGCGAACCGGGTGCCGTCTGAGGAGTGAAGAGTGAGGTCGGCGTCTCGATCGTCAAAGGGAGAACGATATGGCGTGACTTCGAGCGTCAGAGCCGACATATCGACGACCACTTGCGACATGGGGAGGCAGCGGAAATTGGTGAGTGTTTTATTCGATTGATTGCGCTTCCGACGAAGATATAACCACACGGACACGAGCCCACTATATTACATGAGGTTCAGGTCAGTTGTGCGCATGGCATGGCAGTGATGCAACATCTGCTGTTGTCAATGATGAACACGAGGCAAGATAATTCTACCGACAGCAAGACTCATCACGGAGGAAACCCACTTTATGTTTGGAAAGCTCCTTGCGGCTTCATGTGTGGTTATCAAACAGGGGTAGAACTGGCTGGTGTTCGTGTGCTAATACGTTTGTTTGTTTCTGATGTTCGGACAGCCAAACAATCAATTCTTGATTCCTTTTATCTGACACGCGTCAAACATGCCATGCGATTCTAGATCTGATGGCCACTCATCTCATTTTCTCAATACACTATGCCGACATGAGACACCTGTGTCATTTTGATCATCTTATCGCATCAAATCATGAAGTCCTGATTGCTAGAGGGCAACAACGATGACGTCGAGAAGCTACATGCTAAAATCACTCATTGCATCTTGCTGTGGTGCATCATATGAAGGTCGTCGTTGCACCACGCCGCACTGACACATCTTCACTCCACATACCCGTGCATCGTGGTACAGCTCCTCGTCATACCACGTACTTGCTGTCGCCTAGCTCGACCCCTTTCTTAAACGTCTCCGCATCAACGACAATGGAAGGCGAGGAAGGCGGTGTTGTAAATGCTGTTATGTATGAAAACTCGTGTAAATCGAACGAGTCGGATGCCGACATGCTTGTTTCCGTCCCGGGGGATTCGAGGTTATCCGCATGTGGGGCTCGGAGGGTCACGGAAGCAACCGAGGTCCAGACCTGCTTCTCGGAAAGATGCGCGCTAGGGCCGCCAGGAGTCTCGGCCGCGTCCTTTGGAATTGATTAGCGGCGAGCTCTCAGATCTGCGCTTATCCAGGCTGCATTACCTGTTCCGCCCTCAGACATTCTGCAACCTTGCGTCCTTGACGTCGTCCTAGGACTTTCGGGAAGACCTTGCGACTCATCAACACGAGGCTGGTTCTTGGTCTTCGCGCGACGATGTTCGTTGGCAGACTCGCGGGCTTCTTCAAGTAGCCTCTGATGTACAGCTCTTCCTTGAACGTTTCACTAGCCAATGGTGCCAGATCAGCACTGTATCGACTGGTATCACTGGTCAGGGTGAAAACGAGACTTGGTGGTCAATGTATACCTATTCTCAGAGGCAGAGTTGTCTGCGTTGTCAGGTGAGTCATCAATTACGCTCATTATTGCCACTACTTCAGTGATGTCGCATGAGTCGTCCGACGGATCCAGCGAGCTTGGGCTCTGTGCCGCAGCCCCGTGAATCCTGCTATTCCAAAAATGACTTGGACTTGTCCTATGGGTGCTTGTTGCCTTCGCCAGGGGGTTCGCAGCTTGCGCAGCGAGAGGATCGTCGTTGCAATCGCCCAACCTTGGCGAGAGAACTCCGGCCTTGAGATGGAACACGACTGGCCCCAGGTGGTCCGGGTGGGCGGTCTTTCTCGCGCCGGGATCCTTGATAATCGGCGGCTTGCCCAGCCTCAGCTCGTTCTGGATGTTGGAAAGCTTCTGTTCTGCTGCGACGAGGACAGGGTCAGAAAGGGAGATCTGTAACCGGTCCGGTGGAATAGTGTGCTGATCGTGAGTGCCACCAGGAGGAAAGTAAAGCTTTCGTTGGCCACTTGAGCTTGTCGGAGAGCGTGATGGGGAGCGATTAGCGCGCGCAGAGATAAGAGCAGAAAGCGTAAACGGCATCTTGACACTGGTGGAACGTTCTTGACTCGGCTATGAGAGCGCCGACACTGTTGGCATCAGAATAAGGGAGTTTCGGAGGTAGGGTCGTCCTGGACCGGGTGGCTGACTAGGTAATGAGGCTGACAACTTGGTCGTCCAAATGTGGTGGATTTGGGCCGCCGGCAGGCAGGGCTGCCTAATGCAGCTGGTAGCGGTGCTTCTGCTTCCCAACAGGGGTGGAATAGAGCGAAGTAGGTGTCAGGACGCAACCAAAAGCTGTTATCCGGTATTTAGATATCCGAACGGAGAGCGCGCTCGCGAGAAAGTGTGGGGACTATGACTGTCTGAATCATACCTATGTTTATCAGCGATGGCCTGATGCGACAAAGATACGCGGCGGTTGAGCACAGAGAGGGCAGTATCTGATCCATAGGCACGTGCTAGACAATGCGACTGTCATTCAATCATTAGCAGTGGCTGAATCATATCGAAACATCGATCCCAGAGCTACCGAGCAATGGGTAGTGCAGAAAGCACTCCAGAACAGCCCCGGTAACGATTTTTGGGTTCGGACACGGGCTGCACCTTGAAGCCGGCAAAGGTACTGGAGAACGTTGCACAGGATGAAAGCGAAGGTTGGCGATGAGTCTGTGGTGCCTGACTCGAGGTAAACACACACACGATATTCCCATCGTTGCTTCTCAAGTTGTAGTTTACCGAACGCCTCATTGGTGGCACATGCATGGAGTACGGTGCAGATCTGGACTTGAATGTCTCAGACTGTCTCATTCTTGGGATGACCGAAAGAGGTAAATGTGACAGTGAAACACGCCACTTCGGACATCGTACCATACTAAGAAAAAATACGTTATGTAAATCGGACCAGTCCTCAATGTGGACGTATATAAATCCGCCATCCCTCGTCTGTTTTTCAACATCAGTCTTCTCTCGTCTTCACTCGTAAACCATGGCAATCCCTCCCGCCTCCGTCGTTGCCTCCGAAGAGTACGACCTTCCTCGTCCCAAGGATGTTGGTATCCTCGCCATGGAGGTCTACTTCCCCCGCAGGGTGCGTATTGCTCACGCGACACCTTAATGGTTGCTCACTTTCCCGCTATTAGTGCATCTCTGAGGCTGACCTTGAGGTCTTTGACGGCGTCGCGGCCGGAAAGTACACCATCGGTCTTGGCCAGGAGTACATGGCTTGCTGTGACGACCGTGAGGACATCAACTCCTTTGCCTTAAACGGTGGGTCGTATCCATTTACGTCTGAGACATCATGTTGATCAGTTTCGTGCAACAGCCGTCAATGGCCTTCTCGAAAAATACAACATCGACCCCAAGTCGATTGGTCGTCTCGACGTCGGTACCGAGACCATCATCGACAAGTCAAAATCTGTCAAAACTACACTCATGGACCTCTTTGCAGAGTCCGGTAACTTCGACATTGAGGGTATCGATTCAAAAAATGCTTGTTACGGTTCTACTGCTGCCCTTTTCAATGCCGTTAACTGGATTGAATCGACATCTTGGGATGGTCGCAATGCTATCGTCGTCGCTGGCGATATCGCAATTTACGCTGAGGGGGCTGCACGTCCTGCTGGCGGTGCTGGCGCATGTGCTATCCTTATTGGTCCAAACGCACCCGTGGCCGTTGAACGTAAGTTTTGACCTATTTAGTCCCAACTTGACGTTCAATTTTCCCAGCCATTCACGGAAACCACATGACAAACACGTATGACTTCTACAAGCCCAAACTGGATTCCGAGTATCCCGAGGTTGATGGACCAGTGTCTGTTACCACGTACATCTCCGCCCTCGACGCCTCCTACGCACGTTTCCGAGAGAAGACTGCCAGAGCAAAGAAGCTCCACCTTGCAAATGGCCATGCTAATGGCAATTCCGATAAGGGTTTTTCTCTTGATGACGTGGATTATGCTGTATTCCACGCCCCCTACGGCAAGCAAGTGCAGAAGGGTTTCGGGCGTTTGTTCTACAACGACTTCATTAATTCCCCTTCTGCACCCCAGTTCGCTAATGTTCCTTCACCTGACACTATCCTTGCTACCTCCCATACCGCATCGCTCACCGACAAGAGCCTTGAAAAGGCCTTCATTGCCGCTTCCAAGGCTTCTTATAGCAAGAAGGTCGAGCCCACCATGCACACCTCGAAACGTTTAGGCAATATGTACACCGCTTCTCTATATGGTTGTCTCGCTTCGCTCCTCTCGTCCGTCGAACCTGCCGAGCTGAAGGGCAAGCGTCTGAGCATGTTTGCCTTCGGGAGCGGTTGTGCGGCGAGTTTCTTCACTCTTCGTGTCAAGGGTGACACATCAGAGATTCGGGAAAAGATGGACCTTCTCAAGCGATTGGAAAGCATGAAGGTCGTGCCTTGCCAGGAATACGTTGATGCGCTCACTGTGGGTTTCCTTCTGTGTCCACTCATCTGACATCACGCCAACTTCTTGCATGTAGCTTCGTGAGAAGAACCACAATGCTGCCAATTACACACCAGAAGGCTCGGTCGACAACATTTGGCCTGGCAACTTTTACCTCGAGTCTGTGGACAGCAAGTTCCGTAGGAAATATGCCCGTGCTCCAGTCGCCTAATCGCATGTACTTTACACGTTACCGTTCTTAGTAGTCCATTGTGATCGCCAGATTGCCTTGCTCGATCAAGACTATAGATTGTTTTTGGTTTATAGAGATACCCGGATACACAGTTGGATATTGCGCGCAAGGATTTGTAGGCGTAGGGATCGCGAATGTCAGGATCAAGCTTGGTGTGAAAGGCTGGCGGGATCCCAGTCTATCCTTGGTCTATCCCGACAAGGTGCCTCAACGGAGCGCAGGATGAATCAATGAACCCGGGGTAACAAATCGAATCCATCATGGATGCCAAGTCCGCGATGCGTGCGCTGAGTTTGGTGGGATCTAGTCAAGGACGACTCACTTCTATGCATGGCATACTTTCAAGGAGTAATTTCCCACGCCGTGTCGGGCCGAGAACTCATTTCGCGCTTCAGTGGGGTCATGTGCTCAACGCTTTCTCTTTCAACAGCACTGAAGCCCGTTAACTGCCCTTCGTGTCTCTGTTGGAATCTTGATCCTTATCCGTGCCGGCCACGTTCCGTGTATCAGTATTTTTTTCCAATGATTCTTTGTGAAGATGCCACGCGATGACTTGCTGTAGGCGACAAGGACGTGGTGCGGTCCGACAACCCAGGTCTCCAGCGCTCTATCTCACGAACTGCTGTGTTGGCTGTGCACCAAGTTGCCGGCCCGAAGGGTTCAAAACACGATGCAACTTGTGTAAGCTCGTAGCGCCTCTCTCACATCTCTCCATTTCCGCGTTGATGAATCCCACTAGATTTCTTTCCCGTGCTCTGTTATTTCTTTCGCATGTTCTGTGCTTCCCTTTCCTGGTTGGATCCGCGGGTGAAGACAATCTAGGTGGCTCTACCCCACAGTTTAACTCCCAGGTACAGGTACCGCGTTCTACTCGGGATCCCGAGGGGTCAGATGAACTAGACGTAGAAGAGCATTCATCCGTGTCGACGGTCGGAAACAAAGCAAATTGTGTCCTAATCACGCGTAAGTTCCCTACCACGAAGTGGAGCGATCGCTGATGTCTGACCCAGACATTCGTGCGACGAACGTGACCATCAGACTGAGGCGTATCCCTGTTGGGTTCTACGTTGCGGTGAAAACCGAAATCGGGATCCAGCGAACTTTGAATAAGCCTGCCTCGGTAGGCAAGGACGGCGTCGAATGGGACGACGATATTGTATTGTGAGTTATCATCCTCTTCATGTTGCTTGCCGTTTGCTCAATGAAGTTCAAGGCCCTCAGATCGGTCCTCGAGGATATTTCTTACTGTATTCGCGTCGTTCGAGTTGGGACCAACACTGGGGGATGGAGAGGCTCTTTGCGAGTTCGAGACAACTGTTGGCGAGTTGCTTGACCGCCACGGACAATCTGAATGTGAGTAACACCATCTTCCTTTCCTCCCGGAACTTAAGCAACATTTCGCAGTCATTAAATTTGTGGAACAAATCGATCGGGAGGTTAACTCAGCACGCTCTGCTATTGAGATAAAGCTCGAGCAGCGTGTGTCTGGTCCAAGCGGATACGCAGCTGCATTGGATGTAAGCGAATTGTGTTAACTCAACGCCGAACATAATCTTACCTGCATCATTAGCAGCCAGAGTCAGAAGAGTTGCGCCGACTGGCAGAATTGACGAATATGGGACATCATGCACTCATTCGTTATCGTGCACATCAGGAGCAACGAGATCTCGATGAATCTATCAATTATTTTGAACATGCTCGAGGCATGTGTCCACCAAACCATTTCAATCGTTCCACGGTGCTGTTCAACCTAGCCACTGCAAAATTGATGGATTGTCGTGTTAGAAATGTGTCGTCCGATCTGGAGGTGCCGATCAATCTGTATAGGGACGTGCTTCATCTTCGCCCTCGTGGTCACCCGGACCATCCATCTACATTACTCAGTCTCGGCATAGCTCTTGAAGCTCGGTTCCAGGGGCAACATGATGAAGCGTCCGGGACAGAGGGTAAAACACTCCTCTCGCAAGTACTGGACGTCGCATCCGCGGATAGCTATGTATACCATGCTGCAGTCCTTGCACTTGGCAGTATTGCGCAGCCCGAGCTGATCCAGCCGACAGAAATTCTCAAAACCATCGAGAATGACCTTGGCGATGAAGGGAAGGTTCAAAGGTTGGACACTGCCTTACAAAGGATATTCCATGCGGATCCTTGCATGCATGTGTTGCTCGACCACCTTGGCATTCTTTTCTGCATTCAGTTCAACTGCCTTGGTGACCTTGGCGATCCCGAGACGGCAATTTCGATGCTGGAGGTTGTAGTACAAGTCACCTCTGACGACCATCCCGAGAAGTCTTCATGGATGGATGTCCTCGGCGTCACATTGTTGACTCGCCATATGCGCTTCGGGGACCACGTCGACCTGGAGAGATCGATATCAGTATTCGAGGATGCGGTGCAGCTTACACCTGATACCCATCCAGACAAGCCTTCACGGATGAACAAGCTTGGCAGCTCGTTGTCGACCCGCTATGAGCACTTTGGAGACGTCGTTGATCTGGAGAGATCGATTTCGCTGAGAGAAGATACACTGCGACTCACACCTGATGGACACCCAGACAGGCCTGCACGGCTGGGCAACCTTGGGAGTTCATTGTCAACCCGCTATCAGCGCTTTGGGGACATCGCCGACTTGGAGAGATCGATTTCGCTGAGAGATGATGCCGTGCAATTCACCCCCAACGGACATCCAGACAAGCCTATGCGGATGAACAACCTCGGGGATTCGGTATTGACTCGCTATCAGTGTTCGGGAGACATCGCCGATCTGGAGAGATCGATCTCTTTGTTCGAGGATGCATTGCAAACCATTCCTGATGGACATCTAGATAAGCCGTTGCGGCTGAATAACCTTGGCTCCTCATTGTCGGTACGCTATAAACGCTTCGGAGACATTGCAGACCTGGAGAGATCAATTTCTTTGTTCGAGGATGCAGTGCAAATCACACCTGATGGACACCCAGAAAAGCCTGCGCGACTGAAAGACCTTAGCAGCTCATTGTCTACTCGCTATGAACGCCTCGGAGACGCTGTCGATCTGGAGAAGTCAATTGTAATGTTCGAGAAGGTGGTGCAATTCTCACCTGATGGACATCCGAACAAGCATTTGTGGCTAGACAACCTCGGGATCTCGTTGTCGACTCGCTATGAGCGCTTCGGAAACATTGGAGACCTGCAGAGATCAATTTCTTTGTTCGAGGATGCACTGCAATTATCACCTGATGGGCATCCAGACAAGCCCGCACGGTTAAGCAACCTTGGCAGCTCATTGTCGACACGCTATGAGCACTTCGGAGACGCCATCGATCTGCAGAGATCAATTTCTCTGAGAGAGGACGCACTGCGATTCACACCTGATGGACACCCAGACAAGCCAACACGGTTGAACAACCTCAGCAATTCATTGTCTATTCGCTATGAGCGCTTCGGAGAAGTCGTTGACCTGGAGAGATCAATTTCTTTGTCCGAGGATGCACTGCAACTCACACCCAATGAACATCCAAACAAGCCCGCACGGCTGAACAACCTGGGCTACTCGTTGTTGACTCGCTATGAGCGCTTTGGGGACGTCGACGACCTGGAGAGATCTATTTCCCTCAGAGAGGATGCACTGCAATTCACACCCGATGACCATCCAGACAAACCTTCGTGGCTAAACGGTCTTAGCCGTTCGTTATTGACTCGCTATACGTGCCTCGGAGATGCAATCGACCTGGAGAAGTCGATTTCGCTGAGAGAGGATGCACTTCAATTGACGCCTGATGGTCACCCGGACAAGCCTACACGGCTAGGCTATCTTGGCAGCTCGTTGTCGACTCGCTATGAATGCTTTGGGGACCGTGGAGACCTGGAGAGATCGATTTCTTTGTTCGCGAATGCGCTGCAACTCACACCTGATGGCCATCCAAATAAACCCTCACGGTTTCACAACCTCAGCCACTCGTTGTTGGCTCGCTATGAACGCTTTGGAGATGTTGTCGACCTGGAGAAATCAGTTTCTTTGTTCGAGGAGGCTCTGCAGCTCACGTCTGATGGACATCCAAACAAACCTCTACGTCTGCATAACCTCAGTCACTCGTTGTTGGCTCGCTATGATCGCTTCGGAGATGACGTCGACCTGGAGAGATCAATCTCACTGAGAGAGGATGCATTGCAATTTACACCTGATGGGCATTCGGACCAGCCCTCACGGCTAAGTAATCTTGGCGACTTGTTGTCGACTCGCTATCAGCGCTTCGGAGACATCTCTGATTTGAACAGATCAATTTCTTTGTTCGAGGATGCAGCCCAATCGACACATGACGGCCATCTAGATAAGCCGTTGTGGCTAAACAACCTTGCCCACTCATTGTCAATTCGCTATAAGCGCTTCGGAGACGCTGCCGACCTGGATAGATCAATTTCTTTGTTCGAAAATACACTGCAATTGACACTTGATGGACATCCAGACAAGTCATCACGGTTAAGCAATCTTGGCGGCTCACTGTCAACCCGCTATGAACGCATCGGAGACATTGCCGACCTGGAGAAATCGGTTGCTTTGTTCGAGGATGCGGTGCAATTCACACCTGACGGGCATCAAGACAAGACTCTATGGCTAAACAACCTCGGTCACTCGTTGTCGACTCGCTATGAACGCTTTGGAGGCGTTGTCGATCTAGAGAGATCGATTTCTTTGTTCGAAAATGCACTGCAAATCACTCCTGATGGTCACCCAAAGAAGCCTACATGGCTGAACAACCTCGGTAGCTCATTGTCAACCCGCTATAAGTACTCCAGAGACATCGGGGATCTGGAGAAATCGATTTCCCTGTTGGAGGACGCAGTAAAATTCACACCTGATGGATACCCAGACAGGCCATCACGGTTGAGCAACCTTGCTGTTTCATTTTTGGATCGCTTCCAACGATCCGGCGACCTTTCAAGTGCTGACCTTCCCCGAGCCATCCTACATTCTTCCCAAGCAGCTCGCTCCCACACAGGTCCATCTGTCGATCGGTTTCGAGCATCCAAAATCTGGATCCACTCTGTTCGCCTTCTCCGACACGACTCCCAGTCTCTTCTGGATGCATACACGGTTGTTGTTGATCTTCTTCCCCAGTTAGCATGGATAGGGTTGTCCTTTCACGATCGTTACCATCAACTTCTGGAAGCTGCAAATGGAGCGTGCGATGCGGCTGCCGCTGCTCTCGAATTCCATAGGCCTGAACTTGCTGTCGAGTGGCTTGAGCAAGGTCGCTCCGTCGTGTGGAGCCAGCTCTCACAACTTCGCAATCCCGTCGACAATCTCCGTAGTACTTACCCACAACTAGCTGCTCAGTTTGAGCGCGTGTCGCGTGAGCTCGAGCACGCTGGTGCTCGGGATGGTAGGGTTGCCAGTGCAATTAGCGAGTTCGTTACCCATTCGAACATGCAGGGCGGAGTGCTGGAAAAGGAGGCCCAGCAGCGTCATGCACTTGCTGCCTCGCGAGAGAGGCTTCTTTCAGAAATACGCTCCCTACCTGGCTTCGAGCGGTTCCTGCTTCCGAAGACGATCAAACAACTTTCATCGTTGGTGCACTCAGGGCCTGTTGTTTTTCTCAACGCTAGCAAATATAGGTGCGATGCACTGGTCATCAAGGAAGGCTCCGAACATGTCCTCCACGTCCCACTTTCGAACACCGATTACGATGAAGTTGCAGCCATGCAGTTACGGCTGAACAAGTTACCGGAACTCAAGGGCCGCGTCATCGCACGAGATGACTCAGAGAGAGGTGCAAGAGCTAAAGGCATGACTCCCGACGATGTGTTCAGATCCATTTTACCATACCTGTGGGAGAAAGTCGTCAGCCCAATTCTTGACACCCTCCCTCTCTCGGTATGTGAATCCCAAGTGAATGCCAATGTTTATGTCGATTGACGGACGATCACAGACGTCTGGTGCCAAACTTCCTCGCATCTTCTGGTGCCCAACCGGACCGTTTTCATTTCTTCCCATTCACGCAGCAGGTCTCTACGGTGCAATCAATGCGGGACCTAAACTCTCAGACTTTGCTATTTCTTCCTATATCCCTACGATGAGTGCACTTGAGCTGCCACCCCAGGAAGACTCCGAGTCGGAAGCGACTTCACGTATTCGCTTGCTTGCTATCCCTCAGCCAAGCACGGACGGTCAGGTCCACCTCAGCGGCGTGCAAGGGGAGATAGAAATTATAAAAAAGCTGGCGTCTTCGTTGCCATTCGTCGGCTTCCAGGAGGCAGATGGGACTGTGGAAGATGTCCTGTTAAAGATGACGGAGACGGACTGGGTCCACTTTGCATGTCACGGCACGCAAGACCGTACCAATCCCTTTGATAGTGGTTTCCTGCTCGCTGACGGCAACCGCCTGAAGCTTCCGGATATCGCTCGAGTGGCGCGCCCTCCTGGGGGTCTCGCGTTCCTCTCCGCATGTCACACTGCAGCGGGAGACAAGCAACTTTCGGAAGAGGCTATCCATATTGCTGCGGGAATGCTTCTTGCGGGGTACAGTGGCGTGATTGCGACGATGTGGTCAATATTGGACAACGATGCGCCGAGGGTGGCGGGGGACGTTTATAAAAGGCTGTTAAGCGATCCCCAGGTTCCGGACAGTCGAGAGGCTGCGGAAGCCTTGCACAGCGCGATAGAGCGGCTTCGGGACTCTGGTGTATCGTTCTTATCTTGGGTTCCTTTTATTCACGTTGGTTTATGAAGCGTCGCACTGGATTGGTGGGCCTTTAGTTTAAATACAAGTAGTCTCGCGGACGCACCAGTTTCTCCATCCGTGGTCTCCCATATATAGGGGGACCAAACAGTCGTTCCCACTTCCATTCGTAAGTCCATATAGTTGTTGTATGTGTTGAGAATTCTGGTATTTCATATTCAGATATTCAATTCCTGATACCAGATTCTAGAGCGGTCTATGACCTCATCTTTACGCTATCCATATTACTCACCATTATTAGA
>JBBPNN010000087.1:0-56375 GCA_038090935.1 Hortiboletus campestris
GTAGGGTCAAATAAGTGTCCCAATGACATGTCATTTTGAAATGACTGCCATTCCATCAGGTCTTATCCAAATCTCTTGACCTTTGCATCCATAGCAAGCCAATGGTAGGTACTTCATTTGATATACTTATATGTTAGGGCCCGGATTAGGAGGTGTTGGGGAATATGGACTTAAGTGGAAAACATGCAAACATTGGGACACTTTTTTGAGTCACTATAACCCATACTCCCTTCTAACCCATACCTTTTTCCAATTCCCAAGTTGGTATGCACTAATTCTATGTACATAACCCATAACCCATAACCCATAGCCATTTGGAGGGTGATAATGATAACCCATATGTTACTGCTGGGCTGGTGCTCTGGGTGATGCCAGTATTATATAATTGGTTTGTTGCAGCAATCTGAAGAAGTCACCATCAACCAATCCTGCAGTTGCCATTTCCTGAGTCACTTGTGCACCCCGACACTACCACTACCACTATCTCAGACTCCCACCTCGGATGACCCTGTTTTGGAGGCCGAAAAGCATGTTGAATGTGCTCTGAATGATCTTGGGTCAACCAGAGTTCTCCAGCATTCAAACTGAATGAGCACTGCCAAGCTTCTCAATCTGGCTTACGAAGCACACAATATCTATGATGCAACTGATCAGGACAAAATGTTTATGAGGCTGTCATGGATGCAAAGAAGGTTTGTGAGAGCATGGACAACAACTTGGACCCACCCATTAATGCTGCTCCAACTTGGACATGGATGGTGAAACAACCCTAAAGCGTAGCTTAGGTTGCCAACAAGAGACTTGGACTCAGAGAAGAGTGCAGGAGAAACTTGTCAGGTCAAGAGAGTCCTTCTTATAGCACTTTAGAGGAAAACACCAAGAGAACTAGACTGAGGTTCTCTAGTGGTGGCATCAAGCCTTAAGTACCTACTAGAGGTATGTACATGTTTGGAGTATATCTAACGATCCAGTAACAAACAGAGAAGTGGGCATAGGGTAGAGACGGAAATGAAAGACATAAGGCCAACACATGGTGTGGCAGAATGGAAGAGAAGCATAGTCGTGAGGGAAACATGTGTATCAAGGAATGGAAAGGAAGCGTGATCGAATGCTTCCGTGAAGAGGTGAAACATAAGAAGAGTGATAACAAAGAAGATAAGAAGTCTCGTGCGTGAATTGGAAGCAAGGATGAGTAAGCAGCACGAGATAGGGGTGAAGGTCAAGAATTGTCTGTGGGTTATGCAGAAAACAATAAGTCCATGAACATAGGGGTAAAGATAGGGGTTTGAGAATATACTGATCGTAACAGATGGAGGCACTTCATGTGGTTTGTGTCTCACTTGAGTACATGCAGGGGATTGACAGCGAATATGCTCGCAAGTGTGAGGCAATGTTGGGCACATTTGGGCACAAGAAATGTACACCATGGGTGCAGGATATAAGCAGTACAAAGATTATTGGGATAACCCGATTACGCAGGGGCAAGAAGGGTAATGATATCAGTTGGAAATGCTCACTGATAGGTTCTAGGTTGGTAACAAAGATATGTCTCTTGTGTAGAACACAGATAGAGACATCTTAGGGAATGAGGATAGTGGATGGCTAGCCTCAGAGGTACTGAGTGAGAGGAGGGAGCGAAGGACGAAAGTAAGAATCGTTATTGAGACAGGCTTAAGGCCATGTCTTTTATAGTGTTCAGTGATGAAACACTGAAGTACATGAGACATGTTTCAGATATGAAACGTGTAAGAGATAAAGGGATAAAACACGTATCAGGGATGAAACATGTAACAGAATGTGAAACGTATAGTGAAACGTGTATCACATCTCATGACACAATGATGTCATGGTCTAGACCAAAGATAAGAGAAACTTATCTAATAATGGTGAGTAATATGGATAGCATAAGAATAAGGTCATAGACCGTTCTAGAATCTGGTATCAGGAATTGAATATCTGAATATGAAATACCAGAATTCTCAACAGGATGAAGATAGCCATGGAGAGGAGGAGGAGGATGCAGAGGTCAACAATAACTATGGATTCTCTGGTGATGACACAGACAATCAACTCAGCATGGATGAAGAGGATAGTCAGGATGCTGGAAAGCAGAATGATTTTGAACACATCACTCACTGAGATTAATGGGTGAAGAAGCAGGGAAGAATAAGTCAACAAGAGTGTCATCTATGCCATGAGTTGGGAGTGGATGTAATGGGACAGATGAAAACATTGGCAGAAGAGTTGCAAAGATTGATGAAAAATGTCCTCCTTGAAGCAGGGCTGGCAACTCAAAATACATGAGGTGCAAGTTTGAGCAACATGTATCAAGCCTGGCTGGCCAAGAATGAGCATAAGAGAAGTAAAGATGTGTAGATTTAACTTCTTTGGACTGTTAGTCTCAGATGATTGTGTACCAGAAACTTGTGATGCTTGGAGAAAGCATCCCTTAAAGTTGTACAAGAAGTGGAAAGCTGAAGTCCTGCAAGTGAAGAAGAACAGGCTAAATTGTGCAGCTCTCTCAAGCTGAGGCTGGATGATGTGGTTGTAAAGGAAACATCAGCACAGTGGATCAAGAATGCTGACAAACAATTTTTTTGGCCCTTGTAGATGTTCATTCAGTTATTGTGACAACATATGTAACATGACTTGTGTTGATTAGGCTGCAGCATACAGCAATGTGAAAGGCATTGAGGTCCTTGGCACAGTCATGTATACTGGTGCAAATAATGATGGTTGAAAAGGTGCCACATTCTTTGAAGGTAGTGATTGTGCCCATTTCATCTTGAAAAACCTTGATATCCCTGCAAAAGATATGCTAGACATGCTTGAGACATGTTTGAAGTAATGTAATGTGTTGTAACCCCATTGCCAAGCTAATTGTCCAATGGGGCAAGAAAATTGACCAAGAGTTCACTTTGTGCTACTGCCTATGGACTTTTTGGCACAGAGATTCAAGGAGAGCACCATTTGCAGCCTGTCAAAATAGATACCTCCATCCATGATAATGCTCAATGCAGCCTCAGCCAAATTATTGTCAAGAAACTAGGTCTGTAGGCTTAACTTAAGGCTGTTGTGTGTGTTACAGGAATTGACATTCATTAAGATGCTGTGAAGTATGCTTTCAGCCTGTGAAAAAAGGCCAATACATTTCCATGGGTGCACTGGTTGGAGCATGCCATGAACCTCAAGGTTTGTCTCATCAACTGGCATGTCAAGGCCCCAGTTTCAGGTGTCAACTGTAATGGTTGTTTTTGCTGGTCCTCTAGCTCATACTGTGCAGCCTGCTTACCATCCTCCACCACATGTACCAGTTGATCCTTCTTCCCTTGACCTCCCTTCACCATCTTCATTACCTGCTTTTCATCAACAGCCTGTGGTTCCCATGCAACCTTAGCAATGTTTACGATCTCATGCTCCATCTCAATTCACTCATTATTGGCTTTGCACTTGTTCAAGTACTTCACTGGCATGTGAGCAGAGATGTTTAAGGATGGCTTGATCAAGCTTGCGGTGGAGTCAATATGTATATGACAATGGAACTGAAGGCAGCTGAGAGAATGAAGGCAGTGAATGGAATGGATATGCTGCATTCAAAACAGGGATGCTTGATGATGGCTTGAATGAGCTTGAAGTGGACCCAACATACAAAGACAGAATAGAAGGTGGCTGGGCCAGTGTAATTGTTCCAATGGTATTGATGGTATTTCAGCCCTCTGAACCACTTCTGTCATCAGACTGGCTTTTAGTCTGATATGTGACAAACAATGGAGAGGAAACACACAAATGCAAGATGCTTGACAGGAGAGCAGAAGCATCCTGGGCAGTAAACCTGTAAACACCTTTGCTCTTTGATGACAGCAGCAGTTGCATTTTCTCATAATGTATCCAGCCCTTGTTTTTGAATCTGGCCATGCCTTTTATACTCTGTCTGTTACACTCATTGTTTGTGGATGGTACATAGGAAATGAGAACCTACCTTCACAATGCCATCCCATATGTATATGCTCACTTGCCAGTCCAATGTCTGCTCCTTTCTCCAAGGAGTATGTGAGCCCTGAGTTCTGATGTATGTGTGATCTTATCAACAATATCATAAATACTTGAAAATTGTGATCAGAAGTGTCAGTATAGAAGGAAAAAAATTTACCCTCCTCCACAGCTCTCAGCCATCTTTGGCTTTCCATGAGTAGGCAGAGGGAATTTGCTAACCACCTCACTCCAAAATGTGCCCCTGAAATTGCCACCATTTTCCATCATCACTCAACTCAATAACACCAGCTCAATAAGAGTATCTTCATTTTGGACATGTGAATGATGGCAGTTCAGATTTTGCTGCTGATTGATTTCCATCACTACCAGAGTGCATAATATTGTCTTGAGAATCAGTAACCTTTTGCTTTCCTTTTTCCCCATGAGATGTTTGATTGGACCTTTGGTGGGCCATTGTGCAGAATTTACAATGGAGGTGAGGAGAGCAGGGGTTTGCAACATGTCCTTCTACCTGAGCACTATTCCCATCACTGGGCTGCTTTGAGGCAGCATCTCACCACACCACTACTTGGCATCTTGGCCCACCCACATGAGAAAAAAGACCCAGGTCTGAAACCTGGATTTTTCCCTGAGGTGCACTTTCTGTCTGGGCTCTAAGAGTTGGTGCCTAAGACATGAGTCTAAAAATGGATAGTTCTCATAGCCATGGTGTGAAGGACTTAGACAAGTGGAAATTTGAATATACTGTTAAAATGTGGGCTAACTCTGAGGCTAACTCTAGAGTTCCAGAGTTATGCTAGACACAGGGGACTTGGCTTCACCATATGTGGTGCACCCTTGTTCTAGTCCAGTCCCATATAGTATTTCAGAAAAGTGAGGGTCAGAGATGTCTGGAGGTGCAAAGCTTGACAACAAGTCAATCTGGTGATTGCATGAGAAGATGAAAGTGGAGTCATCAAGACTCAGCAGAGAGATCAGGAGCTGAAGCTAAGATGATATTAGAACTGAGTGTACATGAGCAGAGAGTACAGTTTATGTACTACGGAGGAGACTAGATTAGTAACAGAGATGAGCAGTAAGAATGAGTAATAGATTGATAAAGAACATAGTTCAGAATGTACATGTGCCAGAGCTGTTCTCTCAAGCAAAGCACAGGTATGGATGTATCTACAAGGTGGAACTAGTACAGATGTGGAACAATGAGAAATGAAGAGAGAGACAGAGTTCATATGTGAACAGAGTTGTGTTTGGAGGGCCAGAGTTGGACTTGTGGAATTTCTGGGATACACACATGACTCAGATATTAGGTAATATCTTTATAGAATACAAGTTTTTAATATTGTACTGGATCAGCAACAAAACCATTGCCATGAGTACATCCTAGTAATTTGTGAATATCTCTTCATATAGAATGAGTTGCATAATCAATTTACATATTTTGGGAAAACCCTTGATCAGGGCTTTCTATTGATACTATGGTCTATAGGTTATCTTCAATAGTTCTTTCAACATTCACTTAGACATTCCAAAAGTAACAAACATTGCAATGATTTTGTTGCTCACTGTAATGCATAGACAGAAGCCTCAATGAGAGAAAATCATCATGGTATCAGTTCATATACAAAATGAACAACATCCAAATAAAAATACAACCAAACATTGTCACCACAATACAATTGTGGGCTAGGATTTGCAATACAACTGTGTTGCTAAGTAAAATCATGTAGTTTGGAAATTTTCGGGAAATACAACAGATGCACATATATTACAGGACAAAAAGAATTGTACTTAGTCATGCCAATTCATTTGAATTGATGCATAATGTAATAGCTCAGAATTGCTGATACTTGGAATCAGCTCATCCAAAGCAAGACCAAAGTCCCCTGCCTTTACCACAAGCTGTAAATCTGCATCTGATTTCATTTCAGCAATAAAAAACTGAGGAGAAATGGGGTGCTGCTGATGCTTGGAAAGGGTATTTAGCTCAGCTGCAAAGAAAGGAAACAAATTAGTTAGAGTTAGAGTTATAAGCAATTACAAAAATCAAATACCTCTCTCCTTTTCAAACTCTGCAACTTTGCAAGAAAGTGCATGAAGCAGTGCATCAGCACACAAAGCATAGAAGTCTGCTCCAGTGTAGTTGAAGGGGCAATGAGCAGCAATTGATGAAAGATTGAGATTGGAATGCAATTTGAATTTTCGGGTTAGAGCCTTTAGAATATCAAGCTGAGCTTCATGGGTTTCACAGACACCAAGATAGAGCATCTTATCAAATCTATATGATAGATTAGGTAGCAATTTCTGATCAAAAGAATAAACATACCTTCCTGGACGCAATAGTGCAGGATCCAACAGGTCTGGACGATTGGTAGCTCCAATCACAAAGATGTCCATGCCTCCCAAACTCATTCCATCAAGCTCAGCCAAAAGCTGGCTTACAATGCGATCCATAACTCCACCAGAATCACCTTGATTTCCCCTCTTTGGAGCTATTGAATCTAGCTCATCAAAGAAGATAACACAAGGGTTGGCATCTCTTGCTTTTTGAAAAACCCTTCGAACATTGGCCTCAGATACACCAATGTACATATTGAGTAATTCCGGCCCTTTGACTGAGAAAAAGTTCAGTGAACAGGAAGTTGCCACTGCTTTTGCAAGTAGAGTTTTCCCAGTCCCTGGAGGACCATACAGCAAAATACCTATAATAAAATTCATGGTCAATAGAAATATCACCCCAAGTAAACTTGAAAGACCTGATCTCTTCTTCAGCCCTTCCTGAAACAATTCAGGATGATCCAATGGTAACTGCACTGTATCAAGAATCTCATCCTTTACTGGACCCAATCCACCAACATCTTCCCAAAGGACTGTTGGAATACTGGGTGCACCAATAGTTTGAGCAAAGGCTGTCCTAGCCTTGAGCAAAGCAGCATCAAAGTGCTTGGTAGACATGACAGGCTGAGTGACCAGTTGCTGTATATCAGAGCTATATCTAATTAATCAAGAGCAAATTATTGACAACATTGAACTTACTTCAGCAGTGCACAAAGATGTGACTTTTTAATCAGATTAGCCAGGTCTGAGGCAACCAATGCAGCAGACTGCTTGGCCAGGGCAGCAACAGAGATGTCTGGGGCAAGGTGTCCACCTTGACTATCCACCTGCTCCAAGAGGAGATAGAAACGCTCCTCCTCACTCAGTGCCTGAACACCAGATGTAAGAATACAGATAACACTAAGGTTAGCTCTTACCTTGATCTCTATCTCATTACTAAATGAGATGCTTTCAGGTATTTTACCCTGCTCCACTATTCCAAGAAGAATACACTGCTGCCCCTGAGTCTTGCTTGCATCATCAATACATTGCTGTAACGTTCGAAAAATAGATGGCCCTGGAATGAATGTAAATAGTGAATACACAAAAGATAAGTACAAAAGATGAGGGCAAACCTTCTTTGCCATCTGGTGTGGTCACCGCATGGCTCAATGCATCGGCATGACGAAGGACTACCAGACATGGCGAACAAGATATGGCATTTTCTACTTGTTCTCGTAGTGAAACCTCAGTTTTGGCAGTTGTGTCTGATAGAACATTGAAACAATTGATCTGCAGAACTATCACGTCAACCAAGTCCCAGGTAGACACCTGAGTGCTGAGTGCTGACCTCCACGGGATGCATCCGAAGATGACGGGCAATGCGCACTGCCGCTAAGAATTTACCCGTTCCCCTCGATCCCGTGATAAAAACTGTAGACCGCACACCCAAGCTTGCTGCTTCGTCAAGCGACATGGCATTCGATAACTGAGAGATCTGGTGAGAGATTCCGAACGCCGCCATCGCATGGCCTAAAAGGGCATGTTAAATCGAGACTGAGCAAAAATGACCCAAATGACACCCAACCAAGTTCATGATAATCATATATATCCGGAACTCTGACATTCTCAACTCCGACTTGGATGATTTTCGTCACATTGGAATCGACGAAGCACCCAACGTGGGGGACTGGAAAAGGTTGCCCGTGTGGTTGGACAGCGACGGATTCGTAGTCCATATTTCGAACAACAAAATAGACCGGAACATCTGAGCAGTTGTACGTGATACTCCGTGTGAAATCGCCTGGGCGTAAGATGCAACGAGGATCCAGCGGACGGTCAACGTTGATCAGCAACGGGATGATATCTCCGCCTTTGACCAAACGTTTTGACGAGCCGAAGTATTCGTGTAAAGCATCAACAAGCAGTTGTTCATAACAGCGATGGATCGAAAATGGAGAAGCCACCCTCGCCAACTCAATGCTCCTCGCTGTTGGAACACCAGGATCTCGCGTTCCATGTGGAGACACGCGAACCACGATTTGCTGACGGCCGCGTGGGCATAAGTTGTGGAGAAGTGTGGGTGATAACATAGCAGATCGCCTGCACGAATCGCTGAAGGCCTCGTCAAGGGCACCGATACGCACTAGACGGGACGTCGAAGAGTCGATTGAAGAAGCCAGAACCTTTTTCAGGTTAGATTTGAATCGGGAAACACGAGTGAATAAAGAGACATACCCAATCACCGTTCAGTACTCCAAGTGGACGCAAGTTACTTGCACAAACATAGACAGTAACTTGATCTAGATCAGCATCAATGGGTGATTTCAGAGCTTTGGCAGAGAATACGACCCCCGGGAGCTTGACTATATCAGACGTGAGCTACGCGCACAACAACGTTGCTATATCCTCACCGCCTTCATTCACCTGGGACAACGGTTCTGGAGAAGATAATATAGTAGATATAAGAAATGATTCGCTGATTTCCAAGTTGTCGTTCCTAACTCGGCTATCCGCTTTGTGTGGTACTTCGCTCGACTCATTGGATGAGGTCACTATGAACCGCGTCGATCCCCGCTGTGCGATACCTTGCTTGTAAGGCAATGTGAGGCTGATCGTGTATCCGAAGAGCGACGAAGGGAACTGAATTGATGGCTCGCATGTAGAGAATATGCCCGAAGGCACGAAGACGTCCTCTCCGTCTCGGATTATGACATGGGAATCGAAGAACCAATTCTCGAACGCTGTCCCGTGAACGGAAGCCGCCAAGTAGGCATCCTCGTGTTTTGCGGTCAAAACGACCTCTATCAGGGCAATGTTTTCTATCACTGACAGAATGACGGATTTAAAGGATCCATCTGAACCCAACTGGAAAGGTTGAAAAATGGTTGGATAACTGACTAGCCAAGCTGGCGGGATAGCGATCTCGGACACCTTCACTACGATAAATGACGGGAAGCGGAAGTGTAGGGTAATACGCACAGTTTGGTCATAGATAGCCCAGCAAGTCAGATCACTGATACGATCGGAAGGCGAGCTGGTTGGGTACTGGCGCTTCGATTTTATGGACACGACTCTGCGTGATTCACCTGAGAAACAAAGAGCATCCCAGATATCCCGAGAGACAAGAACGGTGTCTTCGCCTGCTGCTTCGGCAGTACCCTGGACCGAAAAGTTGGCCGCCGCTGTCGGAATGTGACGGAAGAAAAAGCTCATGCCAGACTAGACGTGGATTTGGAGAGACCCAAGTTGTGATAATATTTTGGGTGCGATGATTATATAATCAAAGGTTCTGCAAGTACCACTATGAATCGAGGCAGCACGAGAGGGTTCGGTCGCGGTGGAGGCAAGCTCCAAACGCCTTCCAGCTTTCTATCGTATACTTACTTCTCTAACAGCTCGTGGAGGTGGTCGCGGTGGCTTCCAGCAGCGCGACGCTGGTCCACCGGACACCGTGCTGGGTACTTCCCGACATCTGTTCGACTTTGTCCTACTCATTCACCTTTGACAGAAATAGGTTCGTTTATGCACGCTGTTGAGGATGAGATGCTCTGTGCCTCTCTCGTCTCGAGCAAGGTACCTTATTTCAATGCTCCCATCTACCTCCAAAACAAATCTGTCATCGGCAAAGTCGATGAGATCCTTGGTCCGATAAACGAGGTGTATTTCTCAGTAAAAATGAGTGAAGGAATGGTAGCAAGCAGTTTTAAAAAAGGAGATAAGGTCTACATTGGAAGTGACAAACTCCTACCCATCGAGCGATTCCTTCCTAAACCCAAAGCGACAGGTAGAAGTCTCACTCTCTCTAAACGGATAGTGAACTGATATACGCATTTCGTTGTCCAGGAATTCAGAGTATGTCAACAAGTTCCCATGACTTCGGTTGGCTGAGCTATTTCCAGAACGTGGCCGTGGCAGCACGCGCGGTAATCCGCGCGGTCGTGGAGGTTCAGGTGGTCGTGGATTTGGGCGGGGTGGTGGTAGAGGTGGTAGAGGTGGTAGGGGCAGTGATCGCGGTGGCCGTGGCGGATTTAGGGGTAGTTATGGCGGCCGTGGTGCCAACCGAGGTAACCGTGGTCCTTGATCTGTTGTTTTGTAGCCAAAAAGAATTCCCTGAAATTGCTGCGATGTACAGGTTATGCTGTTGGTTGTATCCCGTTTCAATGCCTTTGCTTTGATACAAATTTATTCTCGCGATTTTGTTGAGGCTTACATAATAGACCAGGAACATTGTCTACAAGTACTGTTCAAATGGTTATAGAAACGCACCTGCGAAACATGTGTTCCAAGGAAACTGTATTCAACTGAGTTTGTTGGAGGCTTGGAGCTCACAGTCAACGTGCTTAATTATGGAACAAGTTGATAGCGTCGACGACAGGGCCCACAACCTACCGTTAACATGAGTATATGCCATTGACAGTACTAGACTTCCAGTAGTGTCGCGGTCGCACACATGATGTTGTGCCAATACCTTTCCGCTACCAGCTCTTTGAAGCAATGCCCTCAGGCCGTGAGCATCGACAATATGTTTCTTTGTACTTCAAGCCCAACATCTGGTCGTTGTTAGACCAAATGTGCCGGTCTAACGCTTCATCGATTCATCGAAATTCGAATGGCTTCACGTCTAGGTCTGTGAGCAAAGAGTATACTGGAGTGCTCAGAGATGTTTATACGTAAATTAGGGCGAGCAGTGTCAAAGGTCTCCGAAGGACTACTTAGATGTACAATGGTTTACCATGTACAGGAACAAACCACTCCGAGCTCACCTGATGATGAACGTGTGACAAGAGCGAGTCCTTGTCCATCGGATTCAAGCTCGGTGTCCAAACAGGCCAAGAGGGCAGCAGATAGCTCTGCTGAATTCGTCTCCAAACCTGCTTAGTTCGATGGAAACTTTGGAAGATCTTCGCGTGCATTCATGACCCAAAGAAATACAACGATCGATGATCATGCCAAATAACATTATGTAGAACTCCGTGTTGTTTGGATGTATTTGTGTGGTATTGTCCAGCCACATCGTCCCTGTCTACCATCTAGTCCAGCACATACGGGAGAAATCCAATGTCTTCCTTGTCGTTTTGGAAGCCTGGGACGGTAGCACCAGGGAGCAGTCTGGACAGGTTGACTCAGGAACAAGAAAATGTGATCTCATCTGCGCCATTGGACAACACCTCCTTTTCACTTCAAGCCCAACGTGAACGCCTCCCCATTACAAAATACCGTGGGTGTTCACATGTTTTTTTCGAAGTTTCTCAAGAGTTTGCTGCTTTCAGGCGACAAGCTCTTATTTTGCATCGAACAGTATCCAATCACTATTGTAGTCGGGCAAACTGGCTCCGGAAAAACTACCCGTACGTAGGACATATTATGCGGTCGCACCAACTCAAATCTCTCAAGAACTTCCTCAATATCTACTTGAAGCTGGATGGGCAGCTGAGGGTAATGTGATAGCTTGCACGCAACCCCGAAGAGTTGCTGCAACTTCCGTTGCTACGCGTGTGGCTGCTGAAGTGGGGACAGTTCTCGGAGAAGAGGTGCGAAGAGACAATCGTCCAGACATGAGTACTCACAGATACCATGTATGTACTAGGTTGGATATACCATCCGCTTTGAGGACGTGAGCGATAAAGATAAGACCCGGATACGCTACATGACGGACGGAATGCTTTTCCGAGAAGCCCTCCTCGACCCACTATTGTCACGATATAGTGTCATTATGGCAAGGACACGATGATAAGCCTGATCGTTTCCTCTCTAATACACTCCACTGCAGGTTGACGAGGCCCACGAACGGAGTCTTTACACTGATTTATTGCTTGGCGTTCTGAAAAAGTCTAGGAATTCTACTCAACCCGCTTACTGTTACTGAGATGATTTATGGTAGGATTAGACGCAAACGGTCTTCCCTTCGTATAATTGTTTCTTCCGCTACACTGGACGCTATGTCTTTCCGTGACTATTTCTGCTCAGGGACTTCACCGCAAGAGGCTACTATCATCAGCTTAGAGGGAAGGATGTACCCGGTAGAAGTTGCCTATCTGGAAGAGCCCACCACTGACTATGTCACAACGGCTGTCGAGGTGGCCTGGAAAATTAACCTGCAGGTGCGCCTGGTAGCTCTTTTGTGCGGCCTTTAACTCAAATGAGGAGGAAACGAAAGCATGTAGCTGGCGATATTCTCGTATTTCTGACGGGTCGGGAAGACATTGAACGGTTTCTGGAGGCGATATCAGAAATCATACCTAAGTGCGAACCCAACGTGTCTAAATTTACCTGGAGCTGACAGTCATTCGTACTCAGCCTCCCGCGTGGCGCCCCGCAGATTATTCCCCTGGCGCTGCACTCAGGTTTGAGTACAGAAGAACAGCTTAGAGTGTTCAGTCGCGCACATCCAAATTCCCGCAAGGTTATTGCCGCAACCAACATTGCCGAAGTGTGCATCCTATTCGATCCTATAGTTGAATCCAGCCTTTCACACATTTCATTAGGCAAGCGTTACGATTGATGGAGTGAAATTTGTAGTGGATTGTGGATTTGTCAAGGTATGTTCCGTCTATCCAAGATAAATGTTGCAGTCCACGTCGTTTTAGATAAGGTCTTACAACCCATCTTCTCACCTCTCTTCTCTTTCTACCGTTCCTGTTTCTCTGGCATCAGCTACACAGAGAGCTGGTCGTGCTGGTCGCACATCGCCCGGAATCTGTTATAGGCTATATCTCGAATCTTGTCTGGTGTCACTTCCAGCAGCCACTTCCCCGGAGATTACTCGCACAGACATGACCACACCCATCCTCCAGCTCAAGTCCCTTGGGATCGACGACCTAATGAAATTTGAATGGATCTCTGTCCCACCTGCTGAAGGTATCCTGCGTGCATTGGAAGTTCTAGTTACAGCCGGGATGATCGGAGAGGATGGTCGACTGACTGTCATGGGCCAGCGAGTTGCAGAGTGTCCTATCGAACTTCGTATTGCCCGTATGGTAAAAAATGATCCTACTTTTTGGGGCGACATCTCAACTTTTGGTCCAGCTGTTTAGTTCCAAAGAGTTTTCTTGCGGGGAAGAGATATTGACGATCGCGGCAATGATCTCCGTTCAGGTGTGTAGGAACTTCGCGTCGAGCCTACTTGGTAATCATATAGAATACAGAATGTGTTTGTCATACCAGACGGGGCACCAGGCGCGCTCGCTGAACTCGAAAGGCGGAAATTTACTGCCGAAGAAGGGGTAAGTATCCTTGTTTTCTACCTAACACTTTTTGCTGACCACGTGTGAAGGATCATCTGACACTTCTGAACGGTGTGCAAATAATCTGTGTGTGCTGTAGGGGTACTTACGAATGACAGCGTACAATGCATTCACGAGATATGGGCGCTCATCATCCTGGTGCAAAGCCCACGCGCTAAATTTTCGGGCGATGTCTAGAGCAGTGTCCATCCGTTCGCAGCTTGGCAAGTACATGATGCGCTTCGATCTCCCAAAACAGAGTTGTGAGGGGGATGCCAAACGGCTGCGGCAGTGCCTTGTAAGTGGATACTGGCGAAACGCAGCCCGATGGATGGCGGACGGAACATATCGTTCGGTTCAAAACGACCAAGTCAGTGTGGATTGTTTATCAACTATTATGGATTTCTCACTTCCCACAGGTTCTCCATGTCCATCCGACGTCCGTGCTCTTTACCCGGAAGCCGCGCACCGGGTGGGTTGTCTTCCACGAGCTGGAAGAGACTAAAAAACTTCAGTAAGACATTTGTGGAACAGGACGATTAGTTTGCTGATCCGTGATACAACGCAGGATTAACGTGATCACGGAAATCGAACCCGACTGGTATGCGCAGCGCAAACACCATTCTAATTTGGTACCCTGACTAATAATTTGCAGGCTTCTTGAATACGGCCACAAATATCATAATAAGAGTGTACGAGGCTGAAGGAAGTGTGCTGCATTAAACGGTAACCTATACGTTGGGGTTCTGTACTTCCTTGGGCTAGATGAGTCTTGCGACTGATTAAGAGTACTAAACGATCGTAGTATGTACCAAGCATATCCACCTGAAATAGCCAAACAAACAACAACAACAAATATTAATTATCACCTTGCCATCGTTCCGCTCAACGGACTTGTTCGGAAATGGGTGCAAGCCAGTCCACACCTGACAAACAGCCGAAGGTATTTCATACAGAAACGCCAATAGAGGTATACTGTTTTTCCTTCACCGGGGTTGCAGACGACTTAGATGTCAAGATTTCACCGGATGTAGTGAACAACCTCTCTGCGCGCCTCGCATCTGAGGAGACGATTCCCGAACGACAATTCGCGATAGATTCTCATATACGGGAAAGAATACAGCGCGAATTAACGGCTTTGCGCGCCGAGGAGGAAACCGTCCAACTTGAAATCCACCATGCTTTGGAGAAGGAGAACTTGGATCGGGAAATGAGGATGGTCGAAGACGGCAGTACCCACGGTGGACTGAAAACCGGTGTCGCGCTAATCGGTGACTTGGAGGAAATCAGGGATAAGGTTGATAGGTTTCAAACTCGACGTCAACTAGGTGATTTTCCTTCTGTTAAGGAAATGGGTGAAGCAATCGTGTCGTGCTACAAGTACGTATGATACTCTTCACTGGGTTTTGTGTCAGACTAAGGACAACTAGAACGAATCCAACGACACCTTTGGAATGCTGGAGGGAAGTTGCTTGCTTCAAAGCTGCTGTGGCAGATGCTGAAACTGTAAGGGAATCTCTTGAACTTTTTCACTTTAAAGTTTGACATAGCGCAGCGATACCTTGCCTCGTTGCGATGATTCATCCATCACGGGACTTTTCGGATCCTGTTATCAACGACCCAGTGGAGACATCTTAGTGTAAGCCATCGGAACCCGTGACTTCGCAAGCGCTTGTGTAACGAATGCCCCCGTAGCACCATTATTAAGGGCATCCAATGCAGACATAGAAAGCCGTATGTGGCGGCAAGTTGCCGCTCCGTCAGTGAGTGTCGTACGGACTGCAGTGTGTACACCAAACTTTCCACATGCGTCGAACCTCCCGTCCTTCGCGAATCGTAAGCCTATCTCGTGAGGTCCAACGGTGTACTACGGTCATTCAAGAGACACCGGGTTGCTGAAACGGTCAATGGGGTGATTGCGCCAACTGCTGCGCACGTCACGAGGATGTACCGCCTTCCTGATTATTGGCCACACAAGCTGTTATTTTTGTGAAGACATCTTGCTAAATTAATTTCACGAGGTATGCCAGGGCATCGCCTTTCCGGATTAGGGAATGAGCGGTTTGAAGTCGGACAACCAAGTGATTGCCGAGCTCGGCAACCTATGTTCGTTTTACCGCCCGGCTTTATTTGCAACAAATCTCACTACAGTACATCTCATCCCCGTTCTTTCGTTCCTTCATCGATATCAAAGGTCGCTCTGTTACTCTACTCTCTAGTGCCTGCGTCATATTTTTTTCTCTTGCAGCTCTAGTCGTATCGGGAGTCCTAATCACTTCTGACGGCTGTCCTTGACTTATCTCAACCCTTAATTAACCGACCTTCCCCGGTCGATAAACAGACGCCGAGTCACCGTAACGTTGATAACCGTGCCAGTTTGGCGGCCTAAACATAATGCAGGCCCCTACAGAGATTGCGGATATACAGTCCTCAAAATTGGCGTACGTCGTGAACCCACTATGCCCTCCCGTCTACTTATCTACAGCCCACACAGCTCCAAATCACCTGTCGTGAGGAACCCTAGGGCCTGTACAGTATGCCGCGCAGCTAAAGTAGGTTTTTCGAGTTGTGGCTTGCATTCTCTGGTTCACTGCGAGTCAGATGAAGTGTGTTGGGGCCGAGGATGGCCAGAAGCCGTGCCAAAGGTGTAAGAGGACTAATGTTGAGTATGTAGGAAATAATGTGATTCCACTTGATGGTCGTTACACCTTGCAACTCCCCAGATGCATCTTCGAGAAACATCGCCGCGGCCGCAAACCTGGGTCAAAGTATGGTTTCAACATGGACATTTTTTTATCCCTCTAATACGTCTTGTCCTAGATTATCAGAGGCATCGAAGATGCTCCGACGTCTCGAGAAAGGGTTAAACACCGCAAAACTCAAGCAAGCGAACGAGACATCCTTGTCTTCCGTTTTTCCTGCTGTAGACTCCCAATCTCCCCAAGTAGAAACGCAATTCGGTACCATGATCCGGCCAATGGATGAACACAGCACCTCAGGTAACGATTCAAGCTTGCTTATTCGTCCTCGACTTACATTAAGCTTTTGCGCACGCGGCATTTAGCCTCGGGAAGCCGACCCTCGGACCCTGAGGACTATGAAGACCGTGCGGACGAAAAATTTCCCGCAAAACTCATCCGCAGAGAAAATTCATTTTTCCGAACCATTCTCAATCCCGAACCCAAATCACCTTATCCTACTATTACAACCCAGACTTCTCGGAGCGACCTGGATGGCCTTCAACTGGTACGACCCGCCCCCCTCCCAGGTGGATTTCAAGATCCGATCACAGCTGGCCTCATATCAGAGGACAAGGCCAAGATGCTCTTTGATGCTATCTTTTTACGCCTCAATCCATTTATCAATTTATTCGATCCACAGTTGCACTCAGTCAATTATGTGCGCTCGAAGTGTCCCCTTTTGTTTACCACGCTCATCGCTGCCGGCTGTAAATTTTTTGAGCCAAGCCTTTATAAGGACTGTATTCACCTCGCCCAAGAATTGGCCGTCCGTGCGTTCGCTGAAGGGTGGAAGCGAGTCGAAGTGGTACAAGCCTTTGCGTGCTTAACATATTGGAAAGAGCAAGATGATAATGTATGTCTCGTCCTCACACACACGTGTCCTTCCTGACATGCTCCTAGCGCACATGGATGTACATTGGTTACGTGAGTACGGGAGGCTCTTGAAATAGCTCTCCAATTACTGACATGATCTATAGGCGTGCCGGATGGCTGTAGAACTTGGTCTAAATCGTTTTTTGGCGAAGCCACCTACGAACGAAACTGAATTTCAGCTACTTGAGCGACGGAATCGCGAGAGGACTTATCTTGTACTATTTGTTCACGATCGGAGCCTCAGCATGCAAACCGGGCGCCATTGGATGCTTCCTGAGGTAGCTACCATAAACTTGAATAACTCTTCAGTATTTCATCTACTTGAATGCAGGACGACTTCATCAGACATGCGGACACTTGGCATGAACACCCCGGGGGTAGTTCTCCTATACGATGCGAGGACGTTATTGTCGCCGCATTCATACAGTTACGGAGAATTGCGGTGAGTATGCTCCGCTGGCGTCCTTGTTTGGAGGCCAACACCTGTCATCTAGGCGGAGACCACCGATATGCTACACACCAACCGAAGTCTAGTTGACGGCGGCAGTGGTCAGATCAACATTGACATGGCACTCAAAAATGCAAATGCTAAGTTATCTCAGTGGACAACAAAATGGGAGCATGAGATGCAGAGGGGTGAGAGACATTATTTACTGCGGTTATCTTTGTTGACCCTATAAACAGCAAATGGGGAATCGTTCCATTTCTCATTTCTGAACTTTTTCTGCTTATACTCCAGCCTCTTCTTGAATAGTTTTGGTGTACAAGCTGACGCCGCTCCAGCGAGTAGTCTTCTTGACGTTATGCTTGTCTTGTTATGACGACATTTTAGGAAAACCGGACGAATAGTCACCTGCGTGCACTGTCAGCATGCTTTGAGAATGCACTCAGCGTTCTTCAAATTGCCTCGAAAGATTTCCGGGAACTTGGTGTACTGGTACGTATGAATATCCTTGCCCATTTACCTATTATACCTTTCTGCCGCCAGAGATATGGCCAAGAAACTACATCAGTGATGACCGCCTACTCTGCAATATTCCTTTTGAGGGTACGATCCTTCAGGTTTGGCAAAATTGTTGTTCACCGCTCGTTAGTTACTGCGGAGTACAGACGCGAACCCAGGCTTACAATCTGAATTGCCGGAGGGTGCGGCACCCGAAATTCACGCAACCATAATAAGGACAGCCGAAGCTTACAATGAAGCTGCCCATTTTTCGCCCACTTCGTCGTCGGCCGCAGCCTATCATGCCCGTTTCTTGTGGCACCTCATTCACATGCACCGTACACGTCCGGGTGTTACGAGGGATCGACCTCACGAAAATTCTCTTGACCTTTCTATTCAGAGTATGGTTTCCCTTGACTTTGCACTTAGCTGTCGTTGACAACAACTGTTAGGGGAGCAGGCGTCGCCACCGCAGGCGACACCTTCCCCACAAGAGGGCACTCGGAATCTGTCATCTCATCACGTCAACCATTCCATCACGAGTCCTCAAGAAGGTTTTCCGTTGAATGCAAACGGGATTGTCTATGGTCTCCCGACACGGAACGGACCCGTGCCTTATCCACCTCTGATGGGCCCACCAATCGATGTGGTGTATACACCAGCAGATCGCCAATATTATAGCACTATTATGTTTGATCTTGGATTCAATGGAGAGCAACATCATGTACTGACGATGAATGACGGCCTGCGCAACGCCACATACGGTGGTGAAGGCTTGACCCCTCACTATACCCAATATCCTTATGGACCCACGCAACCAATCAGTCAGGCCAGCTTTGTCGGAAGCTGACAACGTTGTGACCACTACCCCTCTCGTGTATCTTCGTAGATTTTCGATTACTTGCTGTACTTCTCCATGTTATCAGTAGCCAGTTATGACACATGTTTTGTATTTTGACTATTACCACGTTCTTTTACTCGTCGCCAATAGAAAACACCACGACTCGTTGACCAAAAGCGATAGCGAGTAGCGGTTGACCACGCAGTGCCATGAAATCGAAGTCTCGGATGCGATGTGGGCGAGGAGCTATGTTAATGATGCTAGGTTGTGCGTTTACATAGCCAATATTATGGACATGAAGAACTGCCCCCCTTTTGACGGAGTGGGCGGCAATTGCAAAATAATCCGGGTTTGTCGGACACCAGCTGTTACATAGTGGTAGACAATCTGCGACCCAGTCAGTGTATACGGAGGGAACATACCGGAAAGCATGCCCTCCGTCCTGGAAACTGATTCCTGTGTGTATAGGCTTGCCACCCCTTAGTTTCGACATGTCCCAAATGGCGAAACGAGATCCATAGCTTGCCCCCACACTGTAGGTAATGTTCTGTCAGAAATCATGTGTTTTTAAAACCATGCACGTACATGTCAGCATTATCACGACGCCATGCAGCAAAGCCCATGTCCTGGGCCGACTTCCCTAGAAGAGAGTCTCTCAGAGCATGTGGCTCGACGAGCTCAACCAATGTGGAGTGTCTCCAACTTCCTTGTTCAGTCAAGACAGGATCAGTACGCCAATCCGAAAGGAATATGGAACCGCGGCAATCAGAAACGAGGAATTCTTTGCTACTCCCAGGATGTGAATTGACCGTTATCAGAGGGTGTGGGAAAGCGATAACATAGGCAGTTGGCTGAGGTCTGGGATTGGGTGGAGAAGAAGCATTCCGACCGGAAGTTTCTGGAGAAGGCACTCCGGAAGAGATGTTGAGCGTTGGTTGGAGATCCCACACCATAAGCATTTTGTCATCTAGAACCGATGAGCGAGCCAACTCTCAAGACTCTGAATTTACTTACCGGACACGGAAGCGACGTAGCGTGCATTATCTTGGTCGTGGCCGCCACAGAAGCACATGTCGTTTACTTTACCATGGTGTCCACTCAAGCCGCCACCAAAAGGGAATATGTACTCGCTGGACGAGGCAGACTTTGTCAATAGATGCAGACCGAAGTCTATGCCGGCTGCCGCAACCCTATAAGTCATACATCACATCTCTACCTGCACTTTAGACGCAATGTGAGAACGAACTCAATAAGCCAACCGTCGCTACTGCTAGGTGAGAGCGTACGAGGCGACCAGGCTAACACGGTCACTCTAGTCCCAATGTGGAATGAGGCCAGTCTCTTGGCAGATGTTGCACTCTAGGATATCAATTTAGTGATAGAGGCGGCGGTGGAGCAAGGAATTTCGCTGACTATCTGGTAGACTTCGACAGAATGCTCACCTCCAAAGGCCAATAGGTCGTTCCCGTCCTCGTGGTAGCATGACCGTACCACATAGACGTTTGAACCATGATCTATTCTGATGACACCTGCATCCATGAGTGCCAGAATATATTCTACCCTTTGTTTGTAGGGATAATTCGTTGGTTCAATTTGGGTGTTGAACGTGAACGGAAAAGCTGTGCCCACGCGACCAACTCAAGTTGCATGCTTTCTTCGGCTGCTCGCAAAGGTCCTAATCCATACCTCTTCCTCGGACTAATCATCGCCTCTGGTGGAACCTTCTACCTTATCGTGAAACACAGAGAAGCAGCGCATCCAGCTTCGAAGCAACCCCTGCAGCACGCTCACCCCCTCGTTCCACCCCGACAACACGACCGCCAGGACACAGAATAATACGCCGCTTCTGATATCAGCACACATAATGGTATCAGCCGCGGATGGTGATATACAACCAAAACCAATGTTCGACCCGAAGAAAGTCATTGTGATATACGTGCTCGGAGGACCTGGTGCAGGCGAGTTCCTGTAGCGCTAGAACCCTCCGCGATCTAACATCTATGTAGGCAAAGGAACTCAGTGCGGCAGGCTCGTAGAAGACTTCAATTTCAGTCATCTCTCAGGTAAACCATCTCTCCCACTCAAGCCGTACTCACGTTGATCAACACGGTGGGCTCGTAGCCGGTGATCTCTTGCGCGCGGAACAGAACCGGGAAGGTTCTCAGTACGGGGACTTGATCCGGACTTGCATCCATGAAGGTGCCGTCGTTCCGCAGGAGGTCACCATTAAGCTTCTGCATATCGCCATGTCTTCAGAGCTTCAGACAAGATCGGGTCCCGGTTGGACAGGCGGCAAAGGTCGGTTCCTCATCGACGGCTTCCCGCGTAAAATGGATCAAGCCCTGACATTTGAAGAGACGGTATGCCATGCGTTCATCCCTATCACGGTTTAGTTTCTTGACTGTTGATTCGGCCTGTAAAGGTTTGCCCTCCCTCTCAAGTTTTGGTCTTTGAGGCGGACGAAGAGGTGATGATACAGCGTATCTTAGAACGAGGAAAAACTAGTGGGCGTGTGGATGACAACGTCGAAACTCTCAAGAAACGCTTCCGTAAGCCTCGTCCTATAACACGCAAAATTTGATTGAAAACTGGCCATCTAGATACCCACAACGAGGTTACTTACCCTGTCATCAAGTACTTGGAAAAGCAAGGCATCGTCGTCAAGGTATGGGTTCAAGTCTACCACAGGCGGTACCCTGATTGACATTTGCAGATTGATAGTAACCGGTCTATCGAGCAGTGCCATAAAGAAGCTAGCGAAGCCGTTCTCAAAGTCTTGACTTGACCCCTCGATATACCCTGTGATCCTGATATCAGCAGCCTTCATACATGTGGTATAATACTTTAGGCATGAACATAGAAATCTGTCAGGGTTGTATCTGTTCGCGACGCAGCCCTACAGGTAGCTCTACCGCCTTTCTCTATCTCAAAGATAGAACCATCTGCGCACAGCAAATGTGCGTCTTGGTCAGTCTCATCCTTGAGGGGTGTTGGCAGTGGCTCTGGGCAAACAGGAACAGAAACGACGAACGGGTATCCATTCCCAGCCCCCACATCTGAAACACTCAACGACCGCGTTACCATCGCCACTCTCTATGATGTCCCCATTCTGCGAATAACGCAAGTTTATATGGATCCCATCTTGATATGCTGTAGTGAGGACCGCAACGATCTTCTCTGCGAATTTCTCCTTTGCTTTTGGGGTATCCAGGGTGAAGGTTGGATCACGCTGGGGGCGGACCATGACTACATCCATCGAAGCGTCCGTAGGTGGACTCTTTGACATCATAGGATTGATGCGGAACTCGGGCTCCAATCGATCCACATTGACAGTAGATAAGTAGTAGGCAAATGGACCCCGCACGTCCAACGCAGAATCACTCTCATTGGAGTCGCTGGAGGGAACAAAGTCGCCCTTCCCTGGATCGTAGGTATGGACAACACCAAATGATGGGATAGGCAAGAGCTTGACGTGACTGGCGTACCACTTTGTCATGTTCTGCTGCGCTGCGACTTTAAATCGTTCGATGCCAGGTATCTCCTCGCGAAGCTTCTCCGAATCCTTGAGGATGGCTGCATGCAAGGCTGTGGAGGTGACAACAATCGACGCTACAGGTCGACAATTACCCTGACCATGATATGGACCGTCAAGTGAAGTGAGCGATAGAGTTAGTGGTCTTGATGTTGAAGCTCCGAGAAAGATTTCCAAAGATCGTAATTTATAGGCCACCATCTCTTGTGGCGGAGTAGGCCTGAACAAAGATGCATAGAGCGCGTTCGCCGTTCCGCATGGAACGAGCACGAAACGGATGACCCGAAAAGACTGGTCGTGCGCGTCGGTTGCAAAAGTAAGGCAGTGGTTCACTATTTCATGAAGAGTACCATCCCCAGAGCCCAGCACAACCGTGATGTCCCCCTTACATCTATTGAGGAAGCCGAGAACCTCTATTCCTGCATCGCCGGGGGCGCGGGTGCGGATGATCTTGGTAGGGATCCGGTTCGCAGTGTGGAGGCGGGGGATGACGTGAGCATTGAAGAACTGCTCAGCCGTGGAGTCGCCACAGACAGGATTATAGATAACTAGAAGTGACATGGCTGGCTGGCTACATGCATCCAATGGCTTCAGTGGATTTCATTGAAACTTACTAGCAGGCCAGGCTCACGTTCGAACGGTCCGGGTGGTGGTGGGAAACCAAGTGACCGCCAACAACTGCCTAATCCGACACATATCTAACTTGGGCTTAAATGCTTTCTCTGTTGCGTCGCGCTTCTCGGACAGCCAGATCACCAATACTGGCACACACTAGCTATCGAACAATGTCCTCTAACCCCCCAGATTTTAAGCAGTTCAAGCTGGCACTCATCCAGCTAGGCAGCCCCTCTCACCCCGCAGAAAAACCCACAGAAACAGACATCAAGCATGCGCACCTGAAACATGCAAGAGACATGATTGATCGCGCAATGAAGAACTCCAGCGAGAAGCCAGACCTAGTTGTCTTGCCTGTAAGGCGCTTTCTCCTATTCCATCTTCCCTCAGCATCATGATAATCCCAGGAATGCTTTAACTCGCCCTATGGTCATGTACACTTTCCTGTACACGCCGAAATTATCGGCTATACACCTGGGCAAGAATATGACACCGCGAAATCTCAGAGTCAGAGCGTCAGAGCGCTTTCAGAAGCAGCGTCGGAAAACCGGATTTGGCTTATTGGAGGTGCACAAGGCACTTGGTGCGATTTGACCAGTTGATTTAATGGTAGATCAGGTTCGATACCCGAAAGGGATGCAACTGACGGCAAGATCTATAATACTTGCATCGTATTTTCACCAGAAGGCATGGCACGGTTGCATCTTTCGCCTCTGTCGCTCATACTTTCTCCAGGCAAACTCGTAGCGACGCATCGCAAAGTCCACCTGTTTGACATCGATATCCCAGGCAAGATCAGGTTCAAGGTGCGTGCGCTGCTTGCCGACCGGTGACCTGCATTTAATTGCGTAGGAAAGCGAAACCCTGACGGGTGGCTTCTCTACGACATTCTTTGATACTGGTAGGGGCCCATAAGCATGGGTAGGATGGTTGCGACAACTGACAATAGATTTCGCGCGCATCGGCCTCGGAATATGTTACGATGTGCGCTTCCCGGAGCTTGCCATGCTTGCTGCACGAAAAGGTTGGAGGTGGCGCATGGGTAACTTAACGGCAGGGATACACTCAATATTATTTGATAGGGTGTCACGTCCTCGTTTATCCTGGGGCATTCAATACGACGACGGGACCCCTCCACTGGGAGCTGCTCCAACGAGCTCGGTAGGCAGCATCAGGGGTGGGAGATGATCGAGCTGACGCAATTCTTCATCAGGGCTATTGACAACCAAGTTTTCTTTTCGATGTGTAGCCCTGCACGAGACCCGAAAGCAAGCTATCAGGCGGTGGGTCGTTTTTTGGATTGAGATGTTTGACTGACGATTATACATGTTTGAAAGTATGGCCACAGTATGGTAGTCGATCCATTGTAAGTGCTCCGTCGCGAGCGGCGATTCAACAACTGACGTGAAATAGTGGGAAAGTGCTTGGGCAGGCTGAGGAGTACGAAGATATCCTGCACTTCCACATTGGTGAGTTTTCTCAAGGTTGGATACGGCGGACGTTCAACATCTCCCGGAAGATCCCCAAGTGTACCATTCCGCGAGAGCGGGAATACCTGTGACTACACAACGGCGATTTGATGTTTACCCAGACGTTAGCGGGGGACCTGGGGTCGCATAGGTACACGGTCGAGTTGCCGCACTGTACTGTATCGTTACCTGTTACAATTCAAATGTTGCTGTAGAACAACCTCCAGTGATTTCCAAATGTGGATGCGCAGAAATTTCTAGGACATTCCACAGGTTTCTGGTACAGCATTGTGGTCCAAGAGGCTAAAGAGCCACCGCGCCGTTCACTACTCTCCTCATCCCATCCTTTCTACCATGGTCAGAGAAACGTCAGCCGGTTCTCTTTGGCTGTTCCCTTCAACTGACTCTTTTTACTTGTAGAAAATATTACGATCTGCTCGAGGTAACTCCTGACGCCTCCGAGAGTGAGCTCAAAAAAGCCTACAGAAAGAAGTCGGTTTCTTTCTTCCATTGCCCCCTTCCTTGTTTTTATCTTTCCTCAGAGCGTTACGACTACACCCGGATAAAGGCGGTGACCCCGAGTTATTCAAGGAGGTGACACATGCGTATGTCCACGTTCGCCCTACGTTCTTTGTTTGCTAACGCAAGTGCACCAGGTATGAGGTCCTGGCAGATCCCGAGAAACGAAGTATATATGATGCTCGCGGAGAAGCTGGTCTCTCGGAACAGGGCGGAATGGGTGGCATGGATCCACAGGTTAGTCGTATCTCCTCTTATTCTCCGCTCCTTAACTCCATCCCGTTCGTACTCTAGGATCTTTTCAGCCAGCTCTTCGGGGGTGGGGGCTTCTTCGGTGGAGGCGGCGGCCGTTCGCAAGGCATTCGCAAGACCAAAGACCTTGTTCATCGTGTTCAGGTAACGCTCGAAGACCTGTACAAGGGCAAGACCACCAAACTCGCTCTCACGCGGAACGCTCTTTGTTCGAAGTGCAACGGCAAGGGTGGTAAAGACGGTGCTGTCCGCACGTGTGGCTCGTGTAGTGGTCGCGGTGTCAAGATCACCCTCCGCCAAATGGGTCCCATGATTCAACAAATACAATCCGGATGTGACGACTGTAATGGAACAGGAGAGGTTATCAATGCCAAAGATCGCTGCTCGAACTGCAAGGGAAAGAAGGTCCTACCAGAAAAGAAGATCCTAGAGGTTCACATAGACAAGGGTATGAAGGGTGGCCAGACAATCACCTTCGCGGGGGAAAGCGACCAGTCGCCAAATGCTCAGTCTGGAGATGTCGTGATCATTATAGAAGAGAAGCCTCACGATAGATTCAAGCGTCAGGAAAACAATCTTGTAACCGAGCTCGAGATCGACCTCCTCACCGCGCTAGCCGGTGGTGAGATTGCGATCAAACATCTTGATGATCGAGCACTACTCATTCGATTTTTACCCGGGGAAGTCGTTAAAAATGGTACGTTGTCGCTTTAATGTTACACCTTCCCTTTTTTGACATCAATTCTATCAGAATCCGTCAAGGTCGTCCGGTCACAAGGAATGCCGTCTCAACGGCATCATGAACCCGGTGATCTCTACGTCAAGTTCACTGTTAATTTCCCCGATACCATCGATCCTTCCAAAGTTCCTTTACTTGAGCAGGCCCTCCCCCCTCGCACTCCTGTGCAGAATTTCCCAAAGATTGTCCACCTTGAAGAAGTGGACCTTGAGGAACCCGATGTACGGTCGAGAGCTAGCGCCTTGGCGGATGATGCAATGGATGAGGATCACGAGGGCGAGCCACGGGTACAATGTGCAAATCAGTGATTTCTTTGGGCTAGTCAACGGACATTTGTCATTTGATATTTGTTGTCACTACCCTGGCGATTGCCCACCTGTGTCTCCATAGATTCACATACATCTTTGTTACATCCATGGTAATTAATCTGCATTAAGAAACTCTGAGATACTGTTGGAGCATTCACATGTATCATTATGAGGTAGTATCCCAGCGAACCTGAGAGCAGGCTGGGGTTAGAGGAGCGCTGGGATTAACAAGCGTCTTGCCTCTGGGTTAAGCTTGAAGTTTTCATAGGCCATGCGACTGAAGAAGCTGACCTCGGTTTCGTTCTCTGGATTCAGAGAGTGAGTGACAGGGCAGTGGACTGACTTGCACACTTACCGAGGCCGAGACCCGCCAGGGTCTTATCATCACCTTCCAGAATCCATTCATCATGGTCCAAATTGATGATCAAATTCGTAGTCTAGCAAAAACAAGCGCGTCGCACTCAACGAACGAGCGGTTTTCCAAGACCAAGCAACTTACGCACCTTTGCACCATGCGCCTTTGTATAGAGTTTGAACGTATCTAGCTTAACATTAAACAGATAGGAAAGGACACTTGCCAGGTGGAGGGTGCGAACCTAGAACAGCGTTACGGTAGGGCCGCCAGGCGGGTCCAGTCTGGATAGCTGGCTGAAGGTGAGATCGGATGGAGGCTGGAGCTGATAAACGATCCCAATGTACCTTGACGAACGATCTCTTTCAGGCCACCAACGGTCGTAGTTTCAAGGTTAAGTTTGTGGAGGACGAGGCTGCGTTCCGTACGGTATTCGAAAGACTTGATCACACGGACGGTGATCGTGGCCTCCGTCCGTGGGATTGCTTCGTTAGTTAGTGTGTGGGATATTCCTTCAGACATTCAAAGAGTTTGAGAAAGTTCCGAAGTGGCTTATGGAAGTACGCTCCGTGCCCGCGTTGCGCGTTACAATCATAACCTGCCAGCTTTCGTAAGTTACACCCCGCATCGAGTTCGGGATCACCGAGCTTGCCAACATTATTGAGCCCCAAATCCTTTGCGTCTCGTCCCTCTCTCCAGGATATCGCCGGCCTTTTCCCGGCTCAAATACATTCATCCGGTATATTAGTTCATACCACCATCCATGAATACGAACACATCCAATGGCTCAGTAGACCGACTGCAAGTCGAGACATCACAATACATTCAAAAAGACCCAAGAAAACTCACAAACCTGAATGAAATCCTGTCGTGTCTGTCGTGGTACCAGTCCGAGGAAGCAACACTCTCCAATTCCCTTGCTGGATTGCTTTCCGACCGCGCCTCCATAGCAGATTCACTTCGCCGGCTGGAAGCTCTCGTTCCTCATCTGGATGACCTATGTCTTGAATCCTCACAGCTGGCGAGGAAAGTTTCCTCCACGGCGACAACCGCAGACCGCGTTGGTGGGCGAGTGAGGGTTCTTGACCAGGAGATGAGTCGTATCTCACAGGCAGCAGAACGAGTGGGGCAGGTTATGGAGCTCAAGGTAACTCCATGCATGTGATGTGTGAACAACTTTTCTGGTTTACACTCTTCAAGTCCTCCCTTTGCCAACTACAGACTTGCATTGAACGCCAGGACTGGGAGTCGGCGACCAGACATTGTGCTCGTGCCATGTCACTGCCCTTCGAAGTTATTTCTGGCCCCTTCGCTGAAACATCCGTGGTACATACATTCTTTTTCGCAACCCCCCGCATATTCAGGGCTTAAATCCCTCCCAGCCGACTGCAGAGAATCACCACCCTCCTGCGCAGACGCTTCAGGCTGCGAGGGAGCAACTCCTGTCAATATTCCTCAAGCAATTTACACAGGCATCACGATCGCGCGACGCAGCCGCTACGAGCCGTTATTTCAAACTATTTCCTGCGATTGGTTGGGAAAGTGAGGGTCTTGAGGCGTATGCGTCGTTTGTTGTGGACCTGGTGCGGGTAAGGGCACCTACTTCTGTCAAAAGTAGGACTATATGTTCTTCGTTTGCAATCTACTGAGCGAGTGTATCGACAGCCTCATCCCCGCTGTACTACGTCACTGCTCTGACTGCGTTGTTCGAAGGTGTCGCCATGATTATTGACCAACACCAACCCATCGTGGAGAAGTATTACGGCGCAGGGAATATGCAAAGTGTCATTAAGAGATTGTTGGAGGAGTGCGATCGAGTGGTCCGAAGCACGCTCGAAACCTGGAGGGAGGATCGATCGATCAAGAGAAAGGTGGGGAATTTCCCGTTTCCGTGTTATCTGACTGAGTTCAGGTTGTCCCAGTTGTCAGATGTCTCAAATTCAACAGTATCAATGTCTGCTCCACGAAAACAAATTCCGACTACCGTAGAAATGGACGAGGTTGATCCACGTGAGATTGACAAGACATTATCTGAGATCGCCGGAATGAGCGGTCGATGGTATCTGTTCCGGAAATTCCTTGTCGAACAGCTACAGGCATGTACACATCCTGAACGCTTGCTCGTGGTCTGTCTTGACGGTGACAACCTAGGAGGAGGAAAACGTGGATAGGGAAATCAACCCCAACGACCAGAACTTACAAGTTGTCTCAGGATTTTCCAACCCGCGCAACTCCCTATTGCCCATTAATCCTGTCGTGTTGTTGGATGCGACATCCTCTCAAAGAGAGTTTGAAGATCTGTTGAGTTCTTGCTACATTCCTATGGAGATCTGGTATATCCGCACGATAATTGACAAGGTCCGTCTGTGAGACCGTGGTTTCAAAATATCGTATAACCAAGTAAGCACAGGCTCAGCACTTATCCAGCCCAGATTTCTCTCAAACCCCTGCAACCACCACCACTCCAGATGACGTTTTCTATATCCTGAAAACCGTATATACGCGTTTATTGTCAACGGGCTCTATCGGGATCTTGGAACGGGCCACTGACCTTCTTAAGGACGTACTGGATTACAATTTTGCCGGTGGTATTAAGAAGAAACTGGATGATGTTTACCGAGTCGGTACAGGTGTTCGAACCGAGAAGTCTGAGAAAGAGGGTCGATCATCCTTTCTTGTGTGTCCGTTTGTCTTCTCTGATCGCTCGCCTAATTTGTTCTTGAAAGGTACTTCTGAACGACCTCGATGTGTCTTCCTCGCATATGGAAAGACTCGCGAAGGACCTGCTATCCCAGCCTGCCGTCACACAATTATTTCTCGATACCGAACAGTCACGAATAAAAGCTATCATAGAAAGCTTGGTTGCTTCCACGACCAGGTTCAAGGCAATCTTAAAAGTGACTTTTTCACATGGCCTTCGCACAATGATCTAATAATCCCCTCAGGCCGGTATAGACCAGCTATTTAATCAATTGATGCGACCAAGGCTAAGAACTCTGATACCCGACGTCTTTAAAGATGTTTCTTATGTTCTGGACGAGGATGGGTATGCAACCGCAGAATACCAAGACATTGTGAGGAAACGCTTTATGAAGGTGTGGGACGGGTTGACAGATGGGTACAAGGTCAGTTAAACGGTTTTCATAAGGCTGACGCTCACGCCGAAGTGTAGGATGCTTGTAGTGAAAACAACTATCGCATGCTGTTCGGTCTTGCCCTTGATACCATTCTCCGACCATGGGAAAAATATATTCTGACCCTCCATTACTCTGAGGCATGTCCGAAAAACTTCTGGTCTTATGTTTTCCACTGAATCCTCTACTAGCTGGGCGCGATACGCTTTGACCGTGATCTCCGTTCCATAATGGCAAACCTATCCTCCCAGACGGTATTCGGTGACATTCGAGAGAAATTTATCCGCCTTCAACAGATCTCTTCGTTGCTTAACCTTGATAGTGTAAGTTATGTTTCGCGCTACGACCGACGCCACTAACTTTATACTCGACTAGGATGAGGACGTTGAGTCATTCTACAGTGGATCGGGCATTTCTTGGACACTCAGTATGCAGGAAGCCAAGGATATCGTTAGTCTGAAGGTTTGAGGCCTGAATAACTGTTACAGCCAACCTTGGGATCCATTGAGTCGGTCTTGAATACTGTAACCAACCTCATAATTTTCTTCCTGATCTGAGGTGGTCACTGGACTACAGGCATACTCATACTAGTATTATCGTTCAACCGGTGAAATGACCAATTACAGATATCTTGCGGGATCTACTCTTACAACTGGTGCTTCGCTGGTTCCCGTGTGTTGAAAAATGCTTCAATGGAATCCAACTGCATTGTAGCGACCAAGTTCAGGCGATAGGAAATCCGCGAGCAAGCATACATGATCGATTCCGTTCCGTAATGGGTAAGAGTGGAGAATAGAGAGTCGGAGTCAACCACGACGCAGGGCATCCAAACGTGCCTGAAGGGAGTCTTCATCAGCAGCAGCAGCGACATCACCGCTTGGGCGGTCATCTCCATGAGATGGGCCGCTTGTTTCTCCGATTGCCACTGGTCTACGGTTCTCGGTAAGGGGTGAGGATATGGCGCCAAGTCCGGTTGGTGCCTCAGTAAGCTATATTTCGTCGTGTCAGCGAGTGGTTCACCGAGATTGGCTGGATTCCATACTTGTTGGGAAAGGTCGACGCCAATTTCATCGAGGACCTGCTTCAAGATCTTGTCGCCCTCCTCCTCTTCGTCTTCAGCTTCGTCATCCATCACGTCGTCTACGGCGTCCGACATCATCTCTTCCTTCATATCCATCATCGAGCTTTCCTTCTCGAAATCGTTCATGATTTTCTGGATGGCTGGTAGGTTGAGACCACGATTCATGGAAGCCATAGCCTTCCAACCGACGGCGGTTATGGAAACTGGGAGATATCGAAGTCAATCATGGAACGTACTCTTGTTGCTCCACGCATGGCCTCTGCCATTTGTTGATTGCTGCGAAGGGCCTGTATCCTCAGGCCAACGGCCTGCAGCTGAGTCTTCATTTGATAGAATTTCTGGACGTATCTTCGGGTGCGAACGAGGTCCTTTGCCATGACTTTACATGCATTCTACTGAGAGAGTTGAGGAAGGTTGCTTGAAGTATTGAAGGCCACGTACCATCTGACCAGCCTTGGCACTCTTCCTTATATCTGCAACGAGTTTCTTCTCACTCTGCTCAAGCTTTGCGCGCTCTCGATCGAGCTCGCGCTGAGCCTTAGTGAGTGCTCGCTGGTGTTGACGGAGCCGTTCGGCGGGAGTGACAGTCCTGCCAAAGAGAGTTTCCTAGGATGAAAATTAGGATGCTTCATCGCACTACGAATGGACATACAATGATGTTCATGACTGTCGACGTTGAGTGCAGCAACGGCTGCGCCAGACTTGGGCACAGCTAATATTATTGGCATGCATTCCCGGCACGGCCCGGAATGTGCCGTTCGGAGATTGAAATCTGGCAAGCCCCGGAGAACTTTAACCTTCAAATCTCATCATACACAATCACCATCATCGAAAAGGCCACCACCTGCAATCATGGTATGTTCTGGGTGCTGTGCCACGCCGTTTCTGACAACGTTCTCTAGACTCTCACAGTTGACCTTTTGAACCCTTCTGCTGAACATGAAAAGAGACAGCACAAGCTCAAGCGTCTCGTACAATCGCCTAACTCGTACTTCATGGATGTGAAGTGCCCAGGTCCGTCTTCTTTCCTATAATCTGTGCTCTGAAACGCTATACTTATATTTTTGCCTGCCTGTAGGTTGCTTTGCAATCACAACCGTGTTCTCGCACGCGCAATCAGTGGTTTTGTGTGGCTCTTGTGCAAGTGTCCTATGCCAACCCACTGGTGGAAAGGCGCGGCTAACTGAGGGTTGGGCCCCCATGACTGTTCACCTATGCATTCTGCTAATACTCACTCCATCCAGGATCTTCTTTCCGTCGGAAGAACTAGATATCTTGACCCCTTCGTTTTTTTCGTATACTCATTATCGCATTGCAATCACCGTGCCCCACATGACCCACATCATCCCCTTTTCTACCCTCATGCCGAAAAAAGGGTCGAGTGAATATTGGTATCCACTCCGCGGACCGCACATGTCGCCATATGTATTCTCTTTGAGCATCAACGTGAGGGAAAACTTGCACTGTGTGATCAGTTTGATGGGACAAGGATTTGGCTTGTGCTGTCGGACGACCTGAGCATTGTTTGTTAGAACTTAGGGGTACACCTCCAATTACGTAATCGCCACCGAGTCTGACTCGTTACGCGGCTTGACCATCAGACCGAGTGCGATGGATTTGGATCCTATCGGCAAGCACTGTGCCTTGCAGTCGTGCAACGTTCTTGACTTTCTACCGATTCAATGCAGTTGTTTACAGTGGTTTTGCAAGCTTCATATCACACCAGACCTCCACGACTGTTCCTCTGTGCAACAGCATCAATCCGAGGTGTCGTCGTCCTCCACTTTACCGCGTCCCAAGTGCGCCTTTTCCGGATGTAACAAGCCTTCCCTCGCGACTGGGGTGACCGCTGTTGACCTTCTGCTGGGGGGAGAATCCCCTGACGCAGTCCCAAGGGGTTGCCCTGGCTGCCAGCTTTCTTTTTGCGTAGAGTACGTTCGCAGGCACTGCGTCGCGCTTCCGAGATATCTTACATGACTCATAGTCACCGCCACATGCAGTCTCACTCGTGCATTGGTCTTACCACCGGGAGAGATGATGTGAAGCATGAAGCCGCTCGTGCCATTCTCGCCCAAAAGTTTATGGCGACTAATACCCCGACGTTCCACACCCCTGTGGTCGCGCGTCGGCCTAGGAATCTTCCTCCCGGTTCCCAAAAACTAGCGCAGCTGCAAAAGGTCAATCTAATGAAATTGCGTCACAAAGCGGTCCCTGGAGATACCAAGGACAAAGGTTCCATGATACCTGTTGATCAACGCATTCATGTAACCGTGCGTCTTGACATCCTCGGCCAATCAACAGAAGAAATCGCCTTATGGTTCCGAAAGGTGGTGTGGGTTTGCACCAAGCTTTCGTTCTCTAACGTACCATAGACGACGATCACGGGCAAGGCATTGGACTTGATTGTTCAACACTTTGGCGTGTCCAGTGTGGGCTCTGTAAGTTTTCCTGCTGCCAATGGTGGCTCAGTAATTACGAATTCATCATGGGTTAGACACTTCATTTGAAGCAATCTTCCGCGGAAATCGGAAGTCGAGCGCTACAGAATCATCTAGAGTTATCAACTCAACTAGAGGATGGATCAATAGTTCTGCTAACAGACTCACGGTCAAACGAATGACTGTACTGGCTTGATAGATCCTAGATCCATCTACATACTTGTTCTTCATTTCATATAAGTTACCCATCGTTTCTCCAGGAAACCGCGTTGATATTATCCGAAAAAATACATAATGTAATCGGATGGCAAAGGCAAAACCAATGTCCAAAGCCAGGAAAAACCGTAGGGAGACGAGTAAAGCAGAAAGACCTACTACGCGACAAGTGCAGCTAATCGGCGGAGATGAGGCACGTTGAGGTATGCTGGAACATATGTCTCAAGTCCCGAAACCTCGCGAGGATATGGAGGCTCGTATGGACCGACCTCCTCTGTTTCGGGTGAGAGAAGGAGATGATCATTACGATCGTTTGCTTGCACTCGAGAGGCAACGACGCGGAGGATTTCTGGAGAGATGGGATTCTGGAAGGAGCCAGGTATAATCGGGCTGTTGGATCGATAGGAAGTAGTAGACCCACCTCGTATTCCGCAACATAGTAGTTGGTACACATCCTTTGTATTTGCATAGGACTGAGCATCCAGCAAACGTCATAAATAATCTCAATATCGGCAGGTGTCGCCTGTCATTCCAAGTCAGGTACTTTCCTCATAGGGCAGATCAAGTTCTCCACTGACTTTTTTCAGTTGCAACAGCTTGATAGCTTGCATCAAATGTTCGAGGTGGAGTGTACCCTCTGGCATGTCATGCGATTTGCACCATTCCTCTATCCGTGTGATATTGTATTGAATCTGCATGGCTATCGAATGATCACAAAATTAGCACCGCATCAAGCAAGATCAAGAAGCGGAATACCTCTTTTCCAGGAAGAAAAATTTCTCCTCATCAGAAGATCATTAAAACTCGTGACGCCTGTCAGCTTGAGCAGTTCGGTGAGGACCTGTTGTACCACCGAGTCCTCCATATAATAACTCTTCAGGCTCTTCCAGACCTTGTTTAGTAGGTTCAGGATATCGTCCATGCTATAAGCTGGCTGGCTGTTCGTGTTAAGGATACGATTGAACAATCGTCCACCTCCATCACTTGTGGTGAATCCTGGAAGAGACTGGCTCTCAATCAAAGCAGGAATTACCATTTTGGAAAGACGTTTCTTGGTCTCCTGCATCCAAGTATGGTAGATGTTGTACTCAAGGCTACCAAGGTCATGTTTCACCACGGTAACGAGGCGTTCGTAGTCATTCCAGTCGAATTCACGGACAGCGTTTTCTTCTCCGGGACCGATGCCTTGTACCATGTCGCTTTCCGCGACGCAGATGAATGAAAGCATCTCGTGAACGTTAGAAAGCCAGAAGATTCCTGGGATAACGGCATCCTCTCCATTGAAGGACTATCGGGGAATCAGAAAGGGTCCAAAAGCACGCAATATAACTGACCATAACATGTGCTTGGATTGCCTCCATGACGTTGGCCAAGAAGCGCTCGCTTTCCGGGATAAGGCCATACTTCCACATCTCGTTCGTGACAAGGCTGATAAGATTCGCAGGGAAGAGGATCTCCTTCACTGCGGATGGATTCGTTGTGCTTGGTGCAGGAATCTTGAGACCCCGAATTAGTCCTATGAGAACGTCTTCGTCCAGACGCTTAATATCCTGCATAAGTCTGATTTTCTCTTCTGCCAGGTCATCATAACTGCGAAGATCGGCCACACCGTTGGTCCGTACTCGGAGGACGTTATCCTCCCCATTGTATGCGACAGAGACCGCTCGCTGGTTAAGCACTTGGCTCCGCTTCACATCAATCATCAGCTCGTCTGCCGATGTACGGTATTCGGAGGGGCTGAGCTGAACGACACCTGCGGAGCTATGCCTTCGCTGGTGGCGATTGGAATGGAGGGGAGGGGCTAACGAGGCATTGACACCATTGGCGTCGGGAATGCGGAGGGCAGGTACGAAAGTTGGAGATGTCGGGGGCTCACGAGCACCTCTCGTCAGAGCATTGTACGCATTGGCACGGTTGAGTTGCTCGCGCAAACTGCTGACCTCATTCTTGAGCGTAGCGATGACGGAAACATCCTCCGTGGACCTCATTGGCGAGGCTGCAAATGCCTTCTCTTGGGACTGCAGCTGAGCAGCTTGTGCGAGTACTTCATTAGTCAACCGCTGAATCGCTTCCTCCTTCTCGGCTGCTTTGGCAATTGCATCTTCTAGGCGTTTTTCAACGTCAGCTTTTGCTTGGAGGAGCTCCTCACGCCGAGATAATTCAGCCTCTGTGGTCTGCAACGCGATCTGAAGGGACTTGGCTTTGGCATCTGCTTCTTCGTGTTTCGAACTCCACTGCTGGATCTGCTTCTCAAGTTCGTCAAGTTGGGTTTGCAAGGCTTTTTTCTCTTCCGTCCGCTTCTGGAGCGATTGGGTGAGTTCCACCACTTTATTTTCGAGCCGGTAGGAGATCTCCTTGAATTTGGACACTGAGCGCGCCTCAGTCTTGAGGATTTTGAGTTGTTTCCTGGCAAGACGCCGCCTGACACAAGACTGCAGGTATACTACATGTCCAACGTCAGATCGATATGAACGGCGGTACAATCTGTAAAATGTCGGTCAGCATGCTACACGAGACGGAAGAATAAGGGGCATACAATCCGCGGAACAGAGATTGCAATAGCACAACTCCATGCAGTGTCCTCGCCTCCCGGTGCGTTCGCCGTGCCTGTACACCACGGACGCCTAAATGTACCATGTATCAGTGAACTAAGCCTACGTCGTAACCGACAAAACTTACGACTCTGTACAGCGATAACTGCTTCGCGAACTTGGAGGAACTTCGACCTTTGAAGAAAACGTCGAACACCAGCTTGTAACCTCTTCGCAGCAACATCCCTGCGGATGCTCTCCACAAGCCGCCTTGCCAAGATACCACGCCACCACGTCTGGATCTTGATTGTAGCGCTACGAAGTTCCTGGTACCTCTTGACAGCCACGCGTCGTCGCATATTCTTCTGGACGATGGCGACGAGGGCATTAAGCCTTTCGGACCTGAGGGACTCGAGCGCAGCAAGCATACCCGCGCGGAAGAAGATTTTGGTAAGACCACTCTGGTATTTTTCCGGATCGTTGATCGTCTTCTCTAAGATCAATGAGCAGAGAAGTTTAAGTTCCAGTTTCTGTATCATAGGTTGCCAATCTGTTGAGGGGACAAGCATATAATATCTAGGGAGCGAATTGAGTCAGGTGCTCGGCATCTAAACAGTTACTCACCGCTCCGCGAATTCCTCGTACGTCCACCGAGAAGGGTACCCTGCGCAACTGATACGGATAGTCTCCAGAACACCACAAGCGCGAAGCTGGCCTAAAACCTGAGAAGGCATGAACTCCCATGGTTTCTTGGCCTCGTTCGGTTTAATGCATCGGATGTAGTGGACGTTCGTGATGCTAAGCGTGTCCATCAATGTGATTAAGGATGCTTTGAATATCGAGCCTTGCGTAGGTTTCCTGATGGCCGCGCCTGGCCTCCTGGGTCCACCTGCTGCTGTGGTGGATGCTACCAGAGTTGAACGACCTGGATCAGGTATGACTGACGATCGACGAGATCCACCACTGCCGGAATCAGAGAGTGAAGGAGAACCAGGATGGGGAGGATCGCTGGATTTATCCACTGACTTGACTGAGCCGAGAGCGGTATCCAAAACTTCCTTCAGGAAAGGATTTTTTGTCGTTGCCAGTAGTACCATGTGCTCATCTGGTACTGTATCCCTGTTTTTCTCCAAGAAACCGTCAACCTCATATGTAACATCGAGCGCATAATGTGCAATGGTGAACGCAGAGTTCCCGAACCGGGGCTTTTTGAAGACAGCACCATTGGCCGGCTTCAAGAGTTGCGCGTTCAGTTTCTGCAGGAAAGAAGCATCGCTGCCTGATGGCAAACGGGATTCTTCGTCAAGGAGAGCAAGGACACCAAGCCTGCCTTCGATGACGTCGATACAGGGCTGGTTATCTGAGAAATCAATGAATGTCCAATTGATCTGTTCCTTCATGTACTCTTCCTGTTCAAGCTTGAACACGTGTGAGTTGAACTGCAAACAGTGAACATCAGAACTACCCGCAATGACCTCGCCAGCATTTACCTCCTGTTGCAGTTTTTCATTGGCGTAGTTGATGCTGAATTGCTCAAAAGAATTCTGAGAATGCGAAGGTGAGCTGAGAATTCCATTGCACACCAGTAGGGATCACCTTCTGGAAGTGCTCGAACCCGTATATATCCAACACACCAATGAACATCTCTGCACGCTCGGCAGCATCACCATTCTCTCCAGCCAAACTCTCGTTGACTATCGCAACCAGCCACTCGAACAAGCATGCATAGACAAACTTCGCCACACTATCCCTGACTACCGTCGCCTGCGCGGCATTCAGAGTCATGACGATTTTTTCCGAACGCGTGACCATCTGCTTCTTAATCGTCCACTTCTTGAACTCAGAGAGTGTAATTCCCAAAAACCGAGTAGCCAAAATAAGAGCAGGATCTTCTGCATCGATAGACGATTCGTTTCGAGCCTGGGTAACCTTGACGTTTCCGAGATGTAGAAGAGCAGAAAGTAGCCTGAAAACAGCCCATTGCTTCTCAACACTGATGCCGACGGTCGAAAGAGCTTGCTGAGTTGCACGGAATTCCTCGGCATCATCAACTCCTGCAATGGGTGTTGAAGTAGGTCCACCTTGCTTGAGGTAGTGAAATTTTGTAACATCCGTATCTAGCCCAAGGTCTTTCCGCTCCTTCAGTGGGGCGCCCGCGCACAGCTGATAGAAGATGTGATAGTTTCGTTCCGTAGTTGGCTGGAAGACGATACGCGACCGCTCTAGAAGGTATGTACGTATGCGCGCACCGACGATTTCCGGTTTTCCGTCGAAAAGAATCTATAAAACCGTCAAATGTGTTGACAAACAGCGCAGGAAATGATCCGACCTGGATATACTTTCCAAAGCGCGACGAATTGTCGTTCCGTGTTGTTTTCGCATTTCCAAAGGACTCCAGAATCGGGTTCGTCGCCAGGATCTGCCGTTCTATCTCACTTGACTCATCTAGCGACAACTTTGTCTTGGCCCTGGCTCCAGAGCCAGGGGGATTGACCGAGGCGATATATCGCATAATGAATTTAGCCTGAAGAAGGGTTGGTATGGAGGCGGGTCCGGTGCTCGAAGAAGACATACCGACTCAGTTTTACCTGCACCGCTGAGAAGTATATGAGAGAAAGAAAACAGAGCAAAAGAGGGAAGGGTACCTCTCGCCAGACACGATGATGGTTTGACCTATGCCATCCTTTGCCATGGCAGTGTACGCGTCCTCGGCGATAGCAAAGAGGTGGGGCTCTAGTTCGCCTCTCTTTCGACCACTGTAAGCTTGGATAATCTCCGGGCCATAAAGGGTGACGCGTTGGAAAGGATTGACAGCAATGAGGACGATGCCGCTATAGGTGTATATGCTGTGCTGGGCATAGCGATTGCGGATCGTGTGCAATACTACGTGAAAAATTAGGACAACGGACGGGAGGGATGTGATGTGGAAAGTATTACCTGAAGGCTCGTTGAGGTGGGACAGAGTGGCTAAATCATCCGCAGTTTCTAGCAACGGAGGATTCCGCAACGGGGGAAGGCCTTCCTTGCCGTCTTTGATGTCCTTTCCAGTTGTTTTGATGACAATTTCCTAATGAGAAGCGATAGGATGACGAGGATGAGGGGGTCGCGAGATCGACGCGTACCTTGCCTCGTTCATCGAGGAAGACGAGTTTGATGGCATCGTCATTGCCCTTCGTGACACTGGTAACCTCTGCGGATACCCACGCCTGTTCTTTGTCTTCGAACCAGACTCTGGTACCTTTGCTGTAAATATTTTCGGCCATTCAATGGGCCAGTGTCGTCGTCGTCGTGGTCGTGGTCGAGAGTGATGCCTGCTGGCCATTCGTGACGTGACTGCAGTGACTGTGTGTTGTCACAAGCACGTGCTTTCTTTTTGTTTCTGAAGGCAGTCTGGTGAAACTTCAAATGCCATTGTTGGGAGGCAATTAACCCCTCCAAACACGTCACTGGCAGGAGCGCCCGCATTTTCTTGAAACGTTTTACAAACTAATGCCCATGCGGAAGGTTGTGTATCATCTGTCTTGTCTGTCTGTCTGTAGTACATTTCTCTCTTTTTTTGGTATAATGCATGGCGCGTCCGCGTTGTTTGTCCGAGCCAAACAGTATCCCGACCACAAAACTCGGGACGCGCGTGCGTTCACAAAGTCATCCTCTCACAACCTTCCTCATCGAGTCCAGCGCTGTCCAACTTGATACCTTCGTCGCCCAGGTCTACGTTCTCGCCATCTTGCATCCACTGCCATGGAGCTTTCCGCCTCTTCTAACCAAAAGATCCGTCCCTCTCGGGATGATTTCTAACCCTAAGTGCTATAGGTCAGAGGGAGCATATCATCTTGCCTGTGTGGGTCAGCTGCGACATGGAATGGCGTCGCTGACAGGCGGGGTTTGTTGCTTTTGCATTGGGTTCTTGATTTGCGTGTTGCAAGGTGGTCGCTCGTCTACCGTCTTCATTCCCTGCCACGAAGCCTTCTTCAAGTGTCTCAACACTTCTCCGGAACGCATTCATCTCGATTCAGGACGCGCTCCTTCGCTCACGCACGGACAAGTATTCCCCTTGTATCATCTCGGGATCCCTTTCGCGTATCGCAGACACGACGCGCAGAAAGCAAGCACTTTCATTGTGTCCAGTCGATGTGCGAAAATGGGCAAGATGATACCGGACGGGCGAGATACTATACGCGACAGAGGATGATGCAGCCTCGAAGATGAATGCTAGAGATGTGTCGCGGCTTTCTTTGACACGACTGGGGGGCTGAGCAGAGCACGGACAGGCTGTGGACTGTAGCAGCCATACCCGTCGCGCAACGTGGGCCACGTACAGAGCACTTTGCTCACACTGCCCATTCGCCGTTCTCGAGTCCCTGCTTGGCCATGGAATGCCCTCATCTGTGTTGACCCACCTCGTTCAGGCCTACGCACGTGTTCCCCAAGACCCAAGTCTTTGACTTTCCCTACGAGTCGTGGGCTAGCCTACTGCTCTATCCTGGTGCTTTCAAGTCTTGGTTGCGCGCCATGGGCTATGCTGAGCTCTCGGTCGTCTCCTTCGAGTCGCACAGAGTCTTAGTATTGGAGTCCTCAAACGTCGATGTACGTAGCGAACTCGATATGGTTTCAAGGTGGCTTGCGACATGGAACACCAGTTTGGATTGCATATGGCTGTTGAATGCGATACGCACAGGAAGCGCTCTCGTTAATTTGTGTTTGGTTCGTGAAACTCAACCATCGTCAGTCTTCACAGACGTAGCCCTCTCACCCCCATCGTACTCCGACCCAGCCACGTATACTGTTTGCTCGGCTACGATGCGTTATTGGATGTTTTGTAACCGGTCTGTGTTGAGTATGGTCGCTGATGCCTACATTTCGAGCGCAAGTGATTTCTCAAGGATGGCGGTTCTCTGCAATGTGGCCAAGACCTGCCTTCGATGGTTGCGCACTACCTCGAGTTTTGCTTTCGACTCCCTGGCCTGCTTCCTGGTCAACGTGGTTCATGGTGGTCTGCATAGCGTATCCAATGATGCCGCTGTATCTCGTGTTGTCCTACCCGGCCCGCTCACTCCACTCCCATCTACATTCGAGGACCAGCACAATCGTCTTGAAGGACCCTTTCCTCGCTGAACTTGCCTCTTCCACGGGAGGGGCAACAGAGATTCGTTCTCGAGGGCAGAAGGATTGGATTTTTTTGAGACGGGTGGCGGGCACTTGAATTATGTGACCACGCACAGAGGGGCGGGTGGTGATGGCATTAGATTCATGGCAGATCACGGATGCGTTGAACCTGGGCTATGGGCACGCACAGAAATGCAACACAGAAGGTAGCCAGTGCTGTCGGATCCAGCGAGCCGTCGCGGGAGCGTTGTTCTTCGTATCACGAGGCCAGGATGAGGTGTTGTGCTCGCCGCAGAACCAGGTGGCAGGATGCATAGTGACGCACTCGGTGGAGCGATGACCGAAGCGAGTGGACGTGTGCACCCCAAGCATCCACGGTGTGCGTGTTGGGGATTGGGATTGGAGTGGGGGAAGAATTAAACCTTGGAGACTGGGGCTGGGCTCGGTCTTGCGATCATCCTAGAGGGTGATTGTGACCACTGGAATGACTGGGATGGGGGATTGGCGAGGCATTGGACTGCCTGTGACCCAAATGATGATCCCACTAATTTTTTGAGCATGTCGTCCTTGTGACGAATATTCAATGTACCGTATCATGAGGAATGTTGACGTGTGTTTTGATTATTTCGAGCTAGAACACCATTAGTACTAGGACTTGCAGTGATGCCAACCCATTCTAGTTGCCAGTGACCAGGCCGATTCTTGGACGGATACGCTGTCCAGCGACGACGACGGGCAGACCTTAGCGGCCATGGACACCTTCTTCAACAGGAAGAAGCAGCGACCCCGAAACTCGTCCGTTTCAACCCAGGACTTGGCTGACTCGGTGCCATACGACAAGTTGCCCTCACTGACCCGCTCTCCCCTCGCAGTCAGCACTGTTTCTCAGGGTCTTCGTGGTGGCCCGACCACTTCTGCCATATCCGCACCCCTCACAAACCCCACTCTCACCGCCAACGGCACAGATCTCAACCTAAACTACCAGAATTTGCACCGCGCAAGGCTCGAGAGAGACAAAGGCATCGCCGCACCCTCCCCAGCCAGACCTGATTCATCTTTCAGCACTGCGGACTCGTCCACGCTCTACAATGAGTCTTTCGCCTCTTTCCCCGGAAAACGTCCAAAGACACCCACCCACAGACTCCGTAAGAGCGAAGCCTCCACTTCTTCCGGCCGCAAGAGTCCTTCAGGCTCCGAGTTCGGCTCTGTCCCCATCCCTACCTCTCCTAGCGTCGCGAGCACCATGCTGCGGGCCTTCCACGCCCAGGACAACCCATCCTCCCGCTTCTCGAGTTCCACAGTTCACTCCGACAGCCACTCAACCCATCTCTCCCATATTTTCCACAAGCCACACACCGACGAGTTTAATTTTCCCCGCCCAGAAAAGGATGAGGACATAGAAGCCCTTTTCGCTCGCGTCGCTCAGCAGCGCGATCTACCCAATGTGGACAACCTCTCAATCACTCAGAAGTGGAACATAGTCTTTGCCGCGGAGCAGGTACGATGGCAAGAAGAACGAAGTAGAGGCGAGCAGGCTCGCAAACAAGGCGATGCAGGACAAGCCTCCCTATCCGGCGAGGGTTCTCCCGAGTGGTACATACGCAAGTTCTTGGATGGAACCATCACCGCAAAGCAAGTTTCCAGCGTCTGGGTCTCGCTACGGGGACACGAAACTAGGTAATATGAATGTCGCAGCATCCTCGGATGCTACTCACGCTTCTTTTAGTTGGCTCGATAGTTTCATCGATCTCAGAGGCACAGCGGTATTGGCGCAGTCCCTCGCGCAAATTAGTCGCAAGCCCAAGAGGTGGGGTCTGTTCCTCCTAGGACTCAAATCATTCATCCTTCGTTATACAGGAGTCAAATCGATATACCATTAGAGCAGGAGATCGCCAAATGTTTGAAAGTCATCTTCAATAGTACTGTAAGTGAGCTTGTGACTTTCGTATCTCACCCGTCTCATGCACCTTACAGTCGCGCGTCCGGGAAGCCACGAAGATCCCCAATGTTGTTACTCAAATCGTATCTGCTCTCAATTCCCCGCACCTACCCACCCGTCGGACAATCATAGAGGTGCTACTGTCTACCGTTTATTGTAGCACGGATTCCCTGGATCTTGTCTTTCACGGTCTAGCAACTCTCAGTCAGGCTAACGGCGACTCGACTGGTTGTTATGATTACTGGTTCCAGTCGCTCGATGGTGTGCTCCGATCAAAGGGTAGAATGGGCAGCCTTGTTGGTGCCAGTGACGAATTCAAGCGCATAGGTGGAGATGCCGGGATGCTGGTCGAGTATGCTGTGAGATTATCCTCTTTCTTATCCCCTCCTGTTACTTATGGGCTGGCCCCAAGCTCGTTAACATTGGCCTGATAGGGCATATCTTAGACGTCATAGACGACCTTGATGTTCGCATACACCACCGCACTCTCATGGATTCTGCGGGCCTTCCACGCATCATCGCCCTTTGTCGCGAGCTCAATATTACCGCTATGAACAATCAACTCGACGATCTGGCGGCTATTCTCGAAGAGGACGAACAACGCCTAAGAGAACGCCAAGATACCGCCATCCTAGCCGACTTTTCCAATCCAGAAGATATTTGGAATGCGCTGTGTTCACGGATGGAGGGTTCACGTGCAAAAGACTACTTCCTCTCCATCATGCGCCATTTATTGTTGATTAGGGAGGAGGGACCACAGCTCGTCTACTATTATCGGCTCCTGGATTCGGTGGTCTCGGATATCGTTATGGACGGAAAACTGGCTACAGCAGAGCAAAGAATTGGGAATTCAGTACAACGACTGATTGCTCAGTTGATCGAATCCGACAGGCTCCAAATGGCAGAGACCGAGGCTGCCGAAACTCGCGCTCTGGCTCTTCGTCTTAAACTCGAGAAAGAGGCACTCGAAGAAGAGATATCGCAAGGTCTTGATGGACTCGTCGGCCAACTGAAAGACAAAGGATCTCATCTGGAACAAAAACTAGCTACTGCCCGAGAAACGACTTCTCGGTTGCAAACTCAACTCGAAGTGCAAAAGACTGGGTATGAGGAACAGATTGCGCAGCTCGAGGCACAGATCATGGAGTTGTTTAGAATGTTGAAGGAGGTCGGAAAGGGAGTGGAAAAGATCATTGAATCGAACACCGGGTCCATGGACCGGAAGACACTCATTGACGTGCTAAACAGACATCTAGAGCGGACAAAAACAATCAATATCCTTGAGGGTAAGGCCCGGAGGAAGAAAGCCAGTGATGGTGAAGGTGAGGACGAGACTGAGGGGTCGGACCATGACTCGCGAGACGCGACGCCCAGAAAGAATGATATAAAGAGACACAATCCTGCCCTCGGTGGACCCAACGGGACGACGAAATCTGCTCGGATATCGACAGCACAAGGGGGTCGCGACTCCCAGTTCATGGACGCAGATGAAGCAGACGTGCGTGAGCAGATTCAACACCAACTCGCTGCTGGTGTCAAAATTGTAAGTTGGTACGTGGGCTTGCAGCACTAGCTCATGACTAGGACAGCTCTCTCCAGAAGGCGAACATATGGCAAGTCCTCGTAGTATTCGTGGCTCTCCAAGGCGGACGAACCGACCTATAGCTGGCGAAGACACTTTTTCTTTATCTCGGAGGAATCGCTCCGACAACCTCAGTGTCCCACGTCTTGATGATTCCTTGGATCATGGTGATCACAATTCGTCCTTGCGGGGTGATGAACATGATGTTGGGAGTGAATTCGGACAATCAACTCGCAGTGGGTTCAGTGCCCTCACTGACGACACCCATCCTACGTCTATCGGCTCGGGGAGCCGTTCTACGGAAAGTTCGCGTGGTCCTCAACCACAATCGCTCTCAGAGCAACTCGTGAAACGACTCCACGCACATGGGCGTGCGCCATCAATGCCAGACGGCAGTGCCACTCCCCCGCTCCCGACACTTCCTGAAGAGTCGGACTTGGCAGACCTTTCATCGTCGCCGCCACCTCCACCGCCACCACCACCGCCACCACCACCTCATCCGACTCTGCTAGGAGGAAGTCCTCCACCTCCTCCGTCCAAAGATGATGTGAATGATGACGAAAGTCCGCCGCCGCCGCCACCTGCACCCCCACCCCCTCCAGTCGGTTTCTTCGGAAACCCATCCTCAAGTGCCTCATTACCGCCCCCTCCCCCGCCTCCTCCGCCCCCTCCTTCGATGAGAGGGCTCGCCTCCGCCTCAAGTTCCGCCCCTAGCTCCGCTCGCGCGTCCATGCTTCTTGGTGCCAACTTCTCTGTCATGCTTTCTGCCCGGAAAGATATGCCTTATACACCTGGCATTAAGATGAAGCAGCTTCAGTGGGACAAGCTTCCTCATCAACAGGTTTCTAAGACGCTCTGGAGTGACGAGGATAGTCAAAAGGAGCAAGAAATGTTGAAGAAGCTACAAAATGATGGTGTGTGGTCGGAGATGGAGGAAGACTTCAAGGCGAAGCAGCTAATGATTAACCTATTGGGTGAGTGGACTTTTTTGGGACTACGGAGTCAGGTTACCTTGACGTGAAACCTTTGTGCCTAACCTGCTTCAACAGCTCGACAGAGGCAAGCTGAGCTGAAGAGCGTTCTTGATCCCCAGACCAAAAAACGTGTCGGTTCGTCTTTCAGTGGGCATCGTGAAAAATATAACTGCATTGCTTACACTCCCGCAGAAATCCTCATCCAGCGGGTCAAAAGACTGGAACCGGAAGAGATTGCGCACCGGATACAACAGTTTGATCAGGAAACGTGTACCGAGGTCTTCCTCAGTGAGCTCAAGGGCGTCCTGCCAACTCCTGAACAAGTACAACCCCTAGTTCAAAGCTATAATCCTTTAATGCTAATTTTTTGGTCAGGTTGGCAAGCTCAATGTATATCGGAATGCTGAACCTGAGGAACTCGCTGGCTTGCACGCGTCAGACCGCCTCATGGTGAAGCTCATCCAGATTGAACGACTAGGTCCTCGAATTGAAGGCATGCTTTACAAATGCAAGTTCGAGGAGCAATGGTTACTTCTCGATGAGGTGAAAGCGTACTTAACCATTCTTCGTCACACAGCTGAACACACTCGCAGGGTGCTAGAAAAGTTAGCCAGGCTAGTGAAGCGTTGCTACATGCCAAACAATTCAAAGAAGTGCTCAATGTAAGTTTTGCCCTCGTCGATAAACTCTGTTATTGACTATTCTCTAGCTCATCCTCATGATCGGTAACTATATGAATGGTACTGGCATCAAAGGTGGTGCGTTCGGTTTCCGTGTTAGCAGCATCAACAAGGTTTGTGCTAATCCAATCTGCTACGACCTACCGTGCTCATGCCTCTGCGCAGCTTGTGGATACGAAGTCCGTCAACAATACTACTCTCTTGCATTTCCTCGAAAGGACTGTTCAAAAACACTTCCCTGATATGGTGGAGTTTCTGGAAGAGCTGAATAAACCGGCAGAAGCTTACAGAGGTTCGCATCGAACACATCTCACTAAAACATCTAACATCTCGCATAGTTAACGTCCAGGATGTTAGAAAAGATCTCGTCCTTCTTCGAGATGGTCTTAAGCGCATACGACAAGAACTGAACGACCATTACGTCGACGTGGTCCAAAACGACGGCTTTAGCAGGCAGATGTGGCAATTTATTGGGAAGGCCACTGCGAAGCTGGAGGACCTTATTGATGATGTCAACCATGCGGAAACTACTTTCACCGAGGTCGTTGCGTACTATGGGGAAGACAGCAAGAACACGACATCGACAGAATTCTTTGCGATATTCAAGACCTTTGTCACGTCGTACAGAGTGAGCCAGTCTAGAAATTATGACGGCGACGCACGGGTCGTTGACACTGCCTTCTCTTAGAAATGTATGACGGATAATCAAACGGCAGCTGAGGAAAAGCTTGCGATGGAGAAACGCAAGCAGGCTATGGCAGAGTCAAGGCTGCACAAACAGAATGCCCAGGAACAATCTGCTCCACGAGAAGACCACGCTGTGTTGGACGGCTTACTAGACAAGTTGCGCAACGGCGATGCAATTGGACGCAAGACGCGTCGGGCTCGGCCGACCAAACCAGAAGGCAGACCTGCTGTCTCGCTCATCACCGGCGGGCCTGCCGACGCCGCGCTCACTGCACAAAACATGTTAGCCGCACTTCAAGCTGATGGCTTTGGTCTCGCGAGTTTACCTTCGTCTCCAACATCCACGGCAGCAAGACGGAGAACGAGAAGACGGGCACAGGGATTGGTGAGCGAGGCTGGAGACTCGCATTCTGAGGTGGCATCGCCTGTGGTTGGATTGCCTGACCTCCCCACAGTATCAGACTTCGGGCTGGAATCAGAGTCGACCACGGACTTGGCATGACATTATTTGCTCTTATTAGACGAATGTACGTTTCTATCTGTACTGTATCTGCTTGCATTAGTTTTGCCTCATCTATATCTACGTGCCGTATGGCGAGCATATCAAACTCTGATTTTGGAATGCAGTTCAAAGAAAGGTGTGACGTGAAGTTGGACCCGAGAGCTCTTTCTTTGACACTCACGAGATGTTGTCTTTCAAGTTATTAGGCCTCACCCTCGCCCTCTGCAGCATACCTCCTGTACCAGCACAACCCAATAGCACGATAGTCGAGGTTGAGGCCATCAAAGCCCATTTCACCCAATCAGGGCTCGTCCCAGCGTTTTTGCCAGCGTTCACCCCGACCGCTCTCCTCGCCGTCTCTTTCAAAGGTATGGGCACGGTCGCTATCGGTCAACCCGTATCGAGAGAACGTGGGTGATCGCTCCTGATTCGGCGGGACACCACCTCGACTAACCTCGTCTGTATGTAGAAGCCCTGTATGAACCGAACCTGTCGGTGACGGCCGCCAACGCGTCCGAGGCAATTCGAGGCACGTACACCATCATGATGGTCGACGCGGGCCCTCCGGGGTCGGACCAAAGTCATGGTCAACGACGACATTGGCTCGTCAACGGCGCAGCCATCCCTGGTGTGTCGTTTGTTCTCTCGTTTACTGGAGTGGACGTTGATCGTCACATGGAAGCATCTGTAAATTCAAACATGTCCATGGTAGGGGGCACAATGGTCACCCCGTACATTCCGCCGAACCCTCCTGTAGGGGATGGACCACATAGGTTAGCACCCTTTGCGCGAGGATTTACAAGGGGAAATGTTGACGCGTAATTTTCAGATACGTAGTCCTCGTGTTCGCTCAGCCGGCTGACTTCTTGGCGCCGGCTGACCTCTCTCTCGCGAATACAGGCGGGGGGACCTTCGTAGTCGAGGACTACGTCAGGGTGAGTTTCTGGAGCTTCTTTTGATGGACGATCAAACAGGCTTGAACGGACGGCGTATTGAGTACACGAAGCTAGGCGCTATAGTCGCAGTGAGTACCACCTACCTGTAACAAAGGTCGAGCTGATATTGTCGTTGGTAGGCATCCTATTTCACATGTCAGCGAGGCCCTGCGACGGCCGCTCTCTCACCGACAAGTGCGGTGGTTTCTGAGACACTTCCCGGGTGGAAGGGTGCAGTTCAGCCAACAGGAGCAATGGCACAGAAAGCAAATTCGGGTCAGAGCACAGCACGCAACGCGCTGGCCCTATTCCTCGCTCCAATCATGGGTCTTCTAGCTTTGTGACGTGGTAAGATTTGTACAACACAAAACCTGGACCCGCACGTCTCGCATGGTTGTTGAATAGTAGATATAATTCCTGGAAAGAAGCAATGCAACATGCAAAAATATGGGATAAACCAAAAGGTCGACAGGGGAACGATAGTAATGTGGATGATTCGAGTCGCGCCTAGCTCCCATAGCGCTCCCGAGCCTGCATTGCGACAAAAGAGTAAGAATTTGTGGTATGACGTCGTCATCTTTGTCCCCTGAGGTCCTATCGCACTTACCGCATCTTGGGCCATGTGCACGTAGCCTGAGTAGCCTTCAGCATATTTTCCGAACTCTTTGGCTTTGCTAGCACCGAGGCCAACGCCTTGTGCATATATGGCTGTCTGACTGCACAACAAGTCAGCGAATTATGCGGGGAAGAATCTGAAAATGTGGTTACACTGGATCGACGCGACCGTCACCATCAGTACCCAGGCCAGAGCCCTCTTTCCAGCCCATCATTTTTAACAGTTTGTTGCCAACGTTATTTTCATCCTTGCCGGGGGCTAGGGGAGCAGGAGGTGGGGAGGGTGGCGGAGGAGGTCCTTCAGCAAATCGTTTCTTCTTCGAAACTGTAGCGATGTTTTCAGGTAACGGGACGTCTGGCTGGTTGTGCATGATCCGACGTTCGGATGCACGATCGCGATACTTGGGCTGTTCAGTTTCAGATGCTTTGAGTGCGGGGGTTTTTCGTGCAGCTTCCACTTTCTGGCGTGCGACATCACGTAAATTTGCGTCCTTGAAATTTTTCTGTTGCGTTTGAACGAGTTGTATCCAGTGAACAACATGCAAGAAAAGAAAAAAAAGAGACGGTCATTAGTCCCATCTGGTAAGCAAGTACGGGAAATGCAATGAAGCGGCGAGCCTTATGAAGATCTGAGTCCTTATTGTGACGTTTGAGCTGGTCCATATTTTTGAACTGCCTTGCACAGAGTAGACACGTCATCGCGTTTGTGTCAGAGAACTCGAATTCGACTTCCGCCGGCTCGGGAGTCGTTGCCGTCGATGGTCCGTTGGAGATTGCTGAAGGTTGCGAGGTAGGAACATGGGAGATCGGTAGTTGAACATTACCAATTTCGGCGCTTGATATCCCAATTTGAATTCTGGGTACTGAGGTTGGACCTTCCTTGAGTTCTTCTTGAACCTGATTCCATTTCTGGATGTTGTTGGCAGTCTGGACGGACAGATATTAAACTACCACTGGCGTTGGTCACGTTCACAGCTAGGTTCATACCTTTTTACTGGCAATCAATGGGGCGACCTTTTTAGCCGCGGTGGCTACTATCGGTGTAAGTAAACGAGAACCAGTATACATTGAAAAACTGTAAACCTTTGTCATCTTCAGCTGTAGGCTCAGGACCCATCTCTTCATCACCAGGGTCAAATTCTTCGACAGAAAATCCTACAGGTAGCGAGACAGGAGCTTTCGGTGCTGAGAGCGATACCAAAGGTTTACTGCCAGTTGTCCCTGCCTTGAAGTTGAGAGTGACTGGTTTGTCAGAGACAGGCAAAGCGGATGGTGCCGGTGGTCTCTTTGATGGATCATCTAGAACATGTTAGATCATCACCAGGAAGTACGTACAATGTTGTAGACACACCCTTGGTCTTCTTCCTTTTTTCCTTTTCTTTGGGAACCGCAGCTGCCGCCGAAGCTTGCGTTGCAGCCGGTTCATCCACCTTGAACTCCAAGACAGCAACTGTCGCTGACTCGTCCCAGTACTTGACAAAGGTGTCTTCAACACCACCAAGGTTAAGAGACGATGGTATCGCAGTGTCGTCACGAAGCATATAATCTGAGACTGGTTGAAAAGAATACGGGTGTGCAAATGAGGCCGCGACGGGTTTGTCAGAAATACGAAAGCCGGAAGGATGGACCTGTGGTGACATGGTGTTTGCTAGAACTGCGGATGCGGCCTATGGTGCATAAGCATGACGATGATACCCACAGATATATGACAAATACCTGGATGTCCACAAACTCGACAAAGGCGAATTGAAAGCTAGCCAAGGTCACTTTGTCCTTGATGAGTACAATTCGTTTCATGCCCTTGTGACCCTCCTTCCCGGATCCTGCAGAACTCATCATTGCTTGCGCAATTGCTTGAGGGCCGGAGAGAGAGTCCAATCCACGGAAGAGCAACACAGCAGCGGGTGCGTTGCCAATGTCACGAGTCCCATCGTTGGTGTTCTGCCGACGGCCCTTGTCGTGAGGTATTGCGCTCTGCGAATAATCGATCTTTACTCTGCGACCATTGTGTGGAGTGCCCATCTCAATGGCTTTGTAGAAAGTAGCTTTGGCCGAAGCGCCGTGCGATGCTGGTGGCGGAACTTGGACGAATGGAAACAGAGGGTCCACAAACGCACGGGCGTGTTCCACGCTCGCGAACTGGGCGAAACCGAAGCCCTTGGAAACACCTTCAAAAATCCAATAGTCACCCATGTCAATGCGCTATACAGCATACAATATGAATAGGGCAAGTGCCTGATGATCTGTCTCTTATGATGGTGACGGTCTCGATGTTGCAGCCATTGCTGGAGAGGTAAGCCTGCAGCTAAAGTATGAAGATGGATTCAGTTTTGTATCGAAGAACATGCAAAGTGTATCGACAAACATCCGCCTCGGAGAAATCAGGGTCTAAACCCAGAAAAATGACATGCGAACTGGGTTCGCTCGGGACCAGGCGCTTCTTACTATAGAAGCCCTTGCCGTGTCGGTCGTCATTGGCGTAGTCGGGGGCAGTGTCCGTATGTCTGCTCGGATTGGGCTGACCATAGCTGGATTCATAAGCGGCTTCGTCGTAAGACTGTGCATCGTGCCCCTGCGACGAATATGAACCATTGGAAGCAGGACGCGTGGTGGAAGACAAACCCCGTTGTTGTACTTTCTGCGTTTACCGTCGCCATGGTGGTCGTCTTCTCGGCCGCGCACATTTCCTCTATTATCCGCGGGCCAATAGGCTTGATCAGGCCAGTAGTCTTTACCCTTGTCCCAGTCACGGTTGTAGGCCATCGTTGTCAAGAGGGTGGTGGTGGTAAGAAACGAGAACGAAAGTCGGTTGGTGGCTAGGCTGGAACATAATCCCGTTCGACCAAACATTGCACAACAACGTTCTTAGACTCCACCACTGCTTGGAAATGGCCGCTGCGAGTACGTCCGGGCACGTCTGTATGTCCTCTACAACACTGACGAATAAACAACCACTCTGCAGGCTACCTCAAGGTGACCCAGCTAACGTCTATTCTTGCTTGTATCTGATTGACCCGACCACTTCCAGGTCGATCCCGCTATTGAGCGATGGAATCGCATGGTGCGTAGTTTTAACATGTATAGTCAACAGGGACCGTGTTCAGACAACCACACAGCGCGAGGATGCATACAAGCACTTTAGGTTCACGCGCCGCACTACCTTGATCTCGCTGGCCGGTTTCGTGTTCGTTCCTGGAGCAATCTACTACCTCGCATCACAAGCACATGTAAGGACTGCAGTATTCGCCGACATTCCATGGCTCACTATGCCTGGTATTGTAGCTCAAGTACAAGTGGACGGGTAAACGGAGAGGCGAGTCTCTCACTGAGCACTGAGGGCTCTGGGGTAGATGTATGCTTGATAGTGTCACCATACGCCTGCCGTATTGTCAACATCGGATACGCCAATTAAAACCTCTTGCAGAGCTCTATGGCGACCTTGCAACCCCCACCGACGATCGTGCTCAAGAGCGCATGGGCTGGGGCGCGTTGCGAATGATGCTCAACTGCAGTGTCGAGGTGCTCGAGTTCATCGTCTCGCAGCTCTTTGATGACGTCTTGTAGCAGCGGCACGCTGGCGTGTGATGACGGCAACGATTCGAACTCTTGCAGTTGACTTGTGGGGGACGTGTAAGCGGGGGAGTGGGAGGTGCAGAGAGACATACTCGTCGTAGTGTTCGCCAATGGCCGTTTCGACAGCTTCTGTACAGGCCATGGCAGCTTCTTTGCCCAAAAGTGCGGTGACGACGCCGAGGCCATAGCCAGCAGCCCTGGCTACGTCAGAGAGCATTGTGGGCCGGACCTGGTGTTGTACTTGAAGTCTGTCCATGACAAGGAGGTGTCGTTTTTCCTGATTCCACATTTCCTGCGCAAAGGGGGTCGACCGAGATGAACGGCAAACGGTGACGTGCAACACGCACCTGAATCAGAGGGCCAACCGTTGTATCCCGTCCAAGCACGGCCATCTGCCCCTTGTAGATGTAGTTGGCGGCGATTTCGCCAGCGTGGTCGACACGCAATGCGCTGTCCAAGATTGCGCGCTGTCGATGGGTAAGGCCAAGCGGGGTGGAGGTGAGTGCAGGGCCATGGGCGTTGGCAGGGTTGGTGTAGACGGCGGATGCTCTGGTGGACAAGGCGCGGACGAGTCGAGGTCGCATGGAAGAGAATGGACGTGAGATAGCCATGTCCACTCTGTCCGCAACGCAAAGGACGGCGCTCGCAAAAGGTCGGTCTCGCCATATTCTATGGGTTGACTCGCGCAAATTGGCACGTCCGTTGTGCAGGTGGTTTCAGAGACGTATCCGACATCCTTCTGGCCAACCCCAGCGACATATCTCGTGCGTGCAAAATACCTCCTCACGAAGTAAACAAGATCATCTCCCTCATTTGCCGGGAACACGCCCAACCTCCCCGCCCACTCCAGTCATTCTTGTCCGATGCCAGCGAATCCTTCACGACAGGTGACTCCCACCTCGACTCCATCCTCGGCGGTGGGATCACGACCGGTATGGTGTGGGAAGTCGTCGGCGAGAGGTACCGTCGTCACAATCCTGTCCTCTAGGTCTCGCAAATACTGAGGCATCTCGTCCAGCGCTGCGGGAAAAACCCAGCTCGCCCTTCAGCTCTCTCTCCTCGTGCAGCTACCCCACGACCTTGGAGGCATATCGGGCTCCGCGTGCTACATCACCATCGCCTCCCATCTCCCAACATCGCGACTACAGCAAATTATGGACGCCCATCCCCTCCACTCCTCATCCTGCACTCTCTCGGACGTGCAAACTGTCCAGACGCCCACAATACCCAGGCTCCTCCATGTTCTGTCAACATTCCTCCCACAATATATCGACACCGCAGCCAAAAATCCATCCTCAAAACCCCTAAAGCTGCTCGTCATTGACGCACTCGCCGAGCTCTTCCATTCCGCCGGGAAAACCACCACAAAGACGCTCGTCGAACGCTCCCGCCAGCTTTCTGAAATATCATCCCATTTACACCTTCTTGCGAACAAATACCGCATTGCCGTGCTCGTCCTCAACGAGGTCATCGACGTCGTCGACCGTGACGAGCCTCCAGGCGGCGACGCGATAAGCTACCGAAACCAGTCCAGGTTGTTTGGCCGAGCCGACAGTATTCCAGGCGAGGACCGGAAGGAAGCCGCACTGGGTCTCGTGTGGGCGAACCAAGTGAACGTCCGTATATTCCTCACCCGAACGGGGAGGAGGCGGTACCTCGACGAGAGCGAGACCCCCAAAAAACGGCCGGCTGTCGGCAGGATCCCAACCTCCCAGATAGCCATAGCGCCTGTCGATGACCAGCCAGTTCTGGTCCGGCGTCTCTCCGTCGTGTTTAGCTCCGTAGCCGCACCCGCATCCTGTGACTACATCGTCACAGCAGAGGGCATCTCTGTCATACCAGGAAGCACCATCTCAGTAGCCACGTCGCATGCAAGAGCGAACCACCCAACAACGAACCCTACTGTGGCAAAAATGGGGCAGAAGGACCACGTCGCACCATTGGACGCTAGCTACGTTGTTGATAGCTTCGCTGCCGAGAGCAGTAGACCAACCACACCCGAAAACGAACTCGGACCGACTGGTGACGAGGATGAGTGGGACAGTTTCTGGGCACAAAACTCTTTACCAGATGACGCATTCACTCAGATAGACTCATCTGATGCACCTGCCTCCTCGAATGCATGATACTAGTGATGGCATTGTGACAGACTAAACGAATGCTACATGAATATTTACCCCTAAACCAGGGTGTCTACACATACAAGGCTTATTTCCAGGAACCAGTCCCAGAGAGCCAAAATCCACGGATGAGCGCCCAGCGAGGTCAACAATGCAAAGGCACGTCACTCCACCCCGAGTTGTTCCGTGACCTGGATGATACCTTTATTGGAGGATGCGTATAATTCCCGTCCAGGTCATGCGCGTGAGCTGCAAAATGCGAACTGGGTGCCTTTGTGATCGGATACCGTGGCATCACTTTTACGGCCCCGGGAAACTTGTCGATCCACGAGATGATGAAGCCGATCAAACCTGACGTACGTGAGCTTGGACGGAGGTCCACACGCACGTGACGACTCACCAAAGGCGCAGGAGATATACGCCATGCCGAGCTGCACGCCGCCAGGGATGCAGGGGTTCCCCGCGTGCGCGAAATCGTTGCAAATGCCCATGCCCCCATCTTGCCGTGCGTGGACTGTCAGTGATACAGCTAGAGCTAGACTGGAGTCAACGCCGGGTTGCGCGTGCGTACAAACGTGGTGACGGGGCCATACCAAAACCGAGCAGCCCGCAGATGCCGAACAGGCACAAGTTTCTCGTGTTATTGGCTTCTTCGTCCCGACTCGCGAATTGGTGACAAAGACTAATCAGAGACTGAGCAGGTGCGAGCACACACTAGGGTAGCAACAACGCTCACCAGCCGATCACGGTTAGTAGAGTGAGGATGCCGAAGCAGATGGCCAAGACTTGGAAGACTAATACGCGCGTGTCATTTCGTGTTCTCTGGCGAGTATCTTGACCATGAAACATACCCCCTCCAGTCTTTTCATGTAAAGCGATCACGGAAAGTACGGACGAAATGATATTGGTAATAACAATGAAGACTACGAGTGAAACCGTTAACGAACAATCGAACTAAAAATTTGATGGTAAACCTACTGAGAAGAATGATGCGTGAAAGAGCGAAAGGGAAGGGCATGGTGTCACAGACAGCTGCTCTGCCGGAGGGATACAGAAATGAGTGGGATACACAGAAAGGAGCGTTGGTGCTCGCGATTCAGCCGGAAACATTATATACAACCTATTGGTCAGTTCGCAACAGGGTGGACAATTGAACGTGGCTTGTGTGGACCACCAGGACAAAGCGGTGCGCATCACTTTGCCGCACTGAAATACACGCGTCCACAAAGCTATATGTGGCGCCGGTGTGCCAGAGTGAATCATAGGCGCTTGCCAGGAATTTCCAGCCAAGCCAAGGATGAATAGTGAGTGATTATTATAGGTATGCGTGACAAACTACCACCACAAGAACCCAGAACCCAGAGTGTAGAATGTAAAGTAGGAGCTAGTCAAAATGTCAGGCATTGACACTTATTCATGGTCACTGAAGCTCCATATTCTAACATCACCGTCATCACTCCCAGACACAACCTTGTCTTCTCCGAGGCCGATGCAAGTCACCGCACCGCGATGCCCAAACAGCGTGGCTGTACATCTGCCCTCTTCA
>JBBPNN010000088.1:0-55970 GCA_038090935.1 Hortiboletus campestris
GGGGGAAGGAGCGTTGTAAGGAGAGTGTTCTCCTGCTTGTTTTTAAGTTTCAAGACCATTCTCCATTCTCCGTTCTCCATTCTCGCGTACCTCTACTGCTGTACAGTAACTCCATCAGTAATTTAACATGCATCTTATTCCAGCTTATGGCAACTAATTCTGCTTGTCAAATTACTAACTATGCCCAACACTGTCATAATGCATTCCAGAACATCAAAAACATCAACTACCCTATTTTTCAACAGAATGTATTGATCTCTTTGTTGAGTTTGGAAATGTTGTGAAAGCAAATAAGCTAAATAAGACACAATAAGATTGATTTAGAAGCGTGTAAAATTACTGATGTCCGAAAATGCATTCCATGACATACCCTCTGAGATCCGTACTCGTACCATGTGCTTCCTACTAATTATGGCCCACCATAGTGCATAATGTGCTAATCAGGCCTATACATTATACGTTATATGTTATTATCTAATTTCACACTGCCCCACAGTGGGATCCACAAAATCCCATGCAGTATGAGATCTATACAGTACGACCATATGCAGTATGACATAATGTACTGTAGTAGGAGTCACACGATGAGCACGAGTTAAATACGCCAAAGCCTTCTCTGGCGCCTACATTCACTACGATGAAGTTTCCCCCCGGACTATATGCACTGATGCAGCTCCTCCCTCGGCTGCTTTTCGCACCAGCAACAGTGCACGCCGGTCTTCAAATTTACAAGGCACTCCTAGGCGAACCCGCACCACAATGGCTACGTATTCCAGCATACATGTTGGCGCTACCAGCCGCGTTCGCAGTAAACGTCTTGTATACTCGGATCAGAGACCGAAGACAAGCGGCACGTCGCGGGGCAGTTGTACCCATAAATTCCAGCTGGCCTGGCGCCATAGACAAGCTTTTGATCCTGGTGTGGAACTTCAGTAATGGTTATTTTGGCAAGTTCACTCATGCTCTCGATGCCCAAACAGATTTATTGACCCGTAGAACTTTAGCTGAATATGGCGAAAGCGAATGCGAAAAAATTGGGAACACGCTCGATTGCTACATGTTGTATGAAAGCAGAGCAAGTGCTTCTTTAGTCTTTGCGCAGACATTCGATGTGAGCTGAGCGACTTGTGTAGATATTCACGACAGAGCCTGAATATATCAAGGTGGGCTACCTCCGGATTGTTTCCCCTCAGTTACGTAACGTGCGTCACAAATCCAGGCGATTCTTGCGACCCAGTTCACTTCGTATGCAAAAGGTGAAGCCATACATGAAAGATTGTCAGACACTCTAACGGAACTCATAAAAGTCCCATCTTCCATGACCAAGTCGGTTCTCTTTTTGGGACCGGCGTTTTTAATTCTGATGGTAGGTATCGTTCTAAACATACACGATATCTAGTGGATTCATTGCCTGTACAGGCGACATCTGGAAGTATGCACAAAAACACGTTCACTTGGACTTCGGATGCGCTAACACTCCATTTATAGATTTCACCGCACGATGACCCGTCCGTTCTTCAGTAAAGATCGCATCAGTGACTTTGACATCTTTGAGAAACACGCCCAGGATGCAATCCATCAAATGAGGATCCGCCTGCGTGAAGGACACCCCGTCGACTTTCAGGACGTGGCATCGCGTTTCGCGCTCGATTCGGCGACCGAGTTCCTCTTTGGAAAGGACGTTTGTTCCCTTTCTGCAGGGATCGTCTACCCACCATCGTCCCCATTGTCCAACGACCCCACGTTTTTGAATCATCCAGCCAATCGGTTCGTCCGCGCGTTCACGGAATCACAGATCGCCGCGGCCAATCGCACCAACTATGGGACTTCCTGGCGCTTTGCTGAGTTTTGGCAAGATCAGGTGGAGAAGCACATGAAGGTCTGTTATGAATTCATTGAACCCGTAGTTGCGGATACGCTCGTGAAGAAGAAGCACGAACAACAGCAGTCCGGATTTGACGTCAACGATGGCACGGGGAAGGTCGAGGAGGGAGAAACACTCTTGGAGCATCTGGTGCATTACACTGAAGGTCGTGACCTTCCTTCTGCGAAGCAGAGGTTGATGTATTGATACGGCCCCCAGATCAAACGGTACTCAGGGACGAGACGCTGAACATCATGATTGCTGGCAGGGATACAGTGAGTCCATAGTCTGGTATGACCTGGCGAATCTCGTCGTGAACATGTTATCACACACGTAGACTGCTGCAACGCTAACCTTTGCGGTCTACATGCTCTCTCAGCATCCTGATGTTCTCGCACGTTTACGAGAGGAAATCATTGCCAAAGTCGGTGTCTCCGGCAGACCGACGCATGATGACATGAGGGACATGAAGTATCTGAGAGCATTTTTTAATGGTGTGCAACTCGCGATGGTCAAAGGCATCTACTGACTTGCAGCCACGATATCAGAGGTCCTCCGACTATATCCACCTGTGTACGCTTTTGCACTCTCGAACGGAGTAACTGATTCTGATTTCATGCAGCCCGGTGAATGTCAGGTACGAGACCTGCCGCTCATTCCCGTTGTTTTCCCTGATCACCCAGTAGGTTATGTACCGAGGGACAGACTTGGCCAGCACTGAATGGCGGAAAATCCTTTTATATTCCCCCAAATACTATGTGAGTCCAGTGATCCCCCTCGCCATTATAGCTTTCTTGACCCCGATTTGTAGGACATTGTACAGCGTTTTCCTGATGCACCGTAGGAAAGATCTGTGGGGCCCCGATGGTGAGCACATGACAGGGAAGATGGCTACAGTGCACTGTCTGATCCTCGTGCGCAACCCTTCTCCTTCCAGCGGATCTCTTTGATCCAGATCGGTTCCTCGATGAACGTCTACACAAGTACCTAACGCCAAACCCATTCATTTTCTTGCCTTTCAACGCCGGCCCTCGCATCTGCCTTGGTCAGCAGGTACGCTATGATCCTCATCGCCACGCTGGTGGTTTTTTCTCAACGTGTTCTGACGACGAACCCAGTTTGCATACCACGAGGTCTCGTATTTCATCATTCGGCTCTTGCAGTCATTCGATGCCTTCTCGCTGGACACGGAAACGCAGCATCTCCCTCCCGCTAACTGGGCACAGGCCAAGGGACGAAAAGCATTGGAGAAGGTCGTATTGAGGTCGCACCTGACCCTGTACGTCAAGGTATGGGTATTGTCTTCCATCCCAGGCCATTACCAGACTGAATGTATCGGACATCTCACAGGATGGTCTGTGGGTCAAGATGAAGGAGGTCGACCCTGTCAATTCTATCTAATGTTTCTTGGCTGGTTCCGTCCGTCTGCATGTTCTCGTTTCATGTATTTACTTAACGACCTGTTTCCGTTTGGGTTCAGACGATCTTCGCAAGGACAATTTCAACTAGTATCTATGTAAAAACGACACCACTGATATTGTTGTTCTCTCTGCAGCTAGTTTCGTGCTAGTAACCAAGTAGTTCGCCCTCACACTTGCAGTGTTTCTACAGTTAGTCGCTATCCATTTCTGCCCACGTTCCTGCATTGTTTCCGTGCTCATTTTGGCTTTATTTTCATGCATGTTCTTGCATCGTTTGCAGTCACCTTTCTGGAGTGTTTCTACCTGCTGTTTATGCATTGCTCTCTGCCTTTTTCTTGCCCTGGTATCGCGTTTTTGACCGCTTTTCCGTCCTGTTTTCATGCATGTGTTTGTACCGTTCCATCCGCATTTTTTCCACCCACATTCCGCCTACCCTCTGTCTTTTTTTCAGTAATGATACCTATTTGTCTGTGTACCCCTACGTATCCATATCTGCGAAACCAATAATTCCACCTCGGTGTCATGTGATATTCAAGCACATGAATATTGGGAGATATGACTGGATCACACGAGAGATACTCTACATTGTGTGTTCTATATGTGATGAGATCTGGTCAGACAGGGGCATATGAACCGAAATGTCTCGCTTGAATACGAGATATCGCCAGACAAGAACATGTCTATATCCACCAATACGTTGCATGACCCCACTAGATTGCAATTATTGTGTGACTCTCGTTTATCCACGTCACGAGAGCCCGCCTGGCCCTATCGGTGTCTCTCCTGCAGTTCGCTAGGACGGAGATGACCTATCAAGTGTTAATACAACACAAAGAGTTGAAATCGTAGATCAGCACCTCGACACGAGCGTCGCCTATCATCGATCACATACTCTGGCTTAGGTTCCACGAGCACCCCCATCTGGCTCCACCCGCGCGCAAACATACTCATGCCCGACACTTGAAGAGCGGTGATGGCTTTCGTAGTAGTTTATGGTGGGGAATGACATGGCAAGGTGAACCCATGCCAGTGGACGACGAGAAGGGGGAGGGTTTGCACCAATTGATGAGGGATGAATCGATCACTGTTGTATGAGGCCGTGCGGATGAACGAGCAGCGGTGGGCATGTGCGACTGTTTGTGTGCAGGAAGTAGGCATGCCAACTATACTTGTAGGCCCTAATAATCTGCGCGTGAGACGGGATTAAAAAATGTGCAAGGACTTTAGAGCTTTATTGGGCGCGCGTAAGAAAGGACTCGTAACTACCCGAAACAAGCGGGGCAAATTGTGGGGACTCGCCTCTTTGGACAGCGCTCGTGAGCTGTGACCAGTGGTGACGGGGATGGAGACGAGCGGCGATGGAGCGAGAGTGGGGGCGGCGGTAGCGCGAAGCGCTGTCCGGCTCCACGAACTGTCCTGGGCCAATGGTGAGCTGCTTACCCAGATCAATAGTCGTACTACGACGCGTGCAGCGAATGCTACAGGCCCAGGGACTAGGAGGACGCAGCATGATCGGTGGGGCATAGCCTCAGCCAGCGATCATGCCGGTTGAGGACGCGATTGGTGGGGACGTAGTCCGGCGGCAGCAGTCGGTCGGCGAGACGAAAACTCGACCGCGAGCTGCGCCACTCGATGAGCCAAGTGCGGAGAGAGACGTGCTGCGCCACTTTCCCTCGCTTGTCCAAAGACGTCGCTCTGGCGCTTCACTGGTGCCTTATTACGCGCCAGAGCTGCCACCTTTTCAAGGGGACTCATAGTCAAATCCCGTTTATGGCCAACTCCACCCTGCAAAAGTGGACGCGAGTACCTGTCCACCAATCGCATACTTTTCTCACACGAACGTAAGCAAGTAAGCCGTATTAGGGATAGTCTTATGTGTCATGTAAACCAAAGGCTGAGTGCAACGCAGTGAACTTGAACGGTTTGATTCATTTCTTTACCCGCCCCTATTAACATCAATCTCATAATGTAGCTGTAAGCGTTCATTTCAGCTGTTCCGCAGATGGGCTAGCGAGTAGTAGGAGTCACACGGTGAGCACGAGTTAAATACACCAAAGCCTTCTCTGGCGCCTACATTCACTGCGATGAAGTTCCCCCCCGGACTATACGCACTGGTGCAGCTCCTCCCTCGGCTGCTTTTCGCACCAGTGACAGTGCACGCCAGTCTCCAAATTTATAAGGCACTCCTAGGCGAACCCGCACCACAATGGCTACGTATTCCAGCATACATGTTGGTGCTGCCAGCCGCGTTTGCAGTAAACGTCTTGTACACTCGGATCAGAAACCGAAGACAAGCAGCACGTCGGGGGGCAGTTGTACCCCCGCCCGTAAATTCCAGCTGGCCTGGCGCGTTAGACAAGCATTCGACCCTCATGTGGAACTTCGGTAATGGTTATCCAGGCAGGCTCTTTGATCTTTTCAATGCTCGTCCGAGACAGATGTATTGACCCATAGAACTTTAGCTGAATATGCCGCAAGCGAATGCGAAGAAATTGGAAATACGTTCGATTTCTACACGTTGTACGAAAGCAGGGCAAGTGCTTCTTTGGTCGTTACGCAGACATTTCATGCGAGCTAGGCGACCTGTGTAGATATTCACGACAGAGCCTGAATATATCAAGGTGGGCCACCTCCGGATTGTTTCCCCTCAGCTACGTAACGTGCGTCGCGAATTCAGGCCATTCTTGCGACCCAATCCACTTCGTTTGCAAAAGGTGAGGCCATAGAAAGATTGTCAGTCACACTCTAACGAAACTTGCAAAGGTCCCATCTTCAATGACCAATTCAATTCTCTTCTGGGGACCGGCATTTTTAATTCTGATGGTAGGTATCGTTCTAAACAAACATGATATTCTGTGGATTCATTTCTTGTACAGGCGACGTCTGGAAGTATGCACAAAAACACATTGACTTGGACTTCTGATGCACTAACTCACAATTGATAGATTTCACCGCACGATGACCCGTCCGTTCTTCAGTAAAGATCGCATCAACGACTTTGACATCTTTGAGAAACACGCCCAGGATGCAATCCATCAAATCAGGATCCGCCTGCGTGAAGGATATCCCGTCGACTTTCAAGACGTGGCATCGTGTTTTACGCTCGATTCGGCGACCGAGTTTCTGTTTGGAAAGGACGTCTGTTCCCTCTCTGCAGGCATCGTCTACCCACCATCGTCCCCATTGTCCAACGATCCCACGTTCCTGAATCATCCGACCAATCGGTTCGTCCGCGCGTTCACAGAATCGCTGATCGTCACGGCCAGTCGCGCCTACTATGGGACTTTCTGGCGCTTCGCTGAGTTTTGGGAAGATCAAGTGGAGAAGCGCATGCCAGTCTGTTATGAATTCATCGGCCCCATAGTCGCGGATACGCTTGCGAAGAAGAAACACGAACAACGGCAGTCCGGATCTGACGTCAACGATGGCACGGGGAAGGTCAAGGAGGGAGAAACACTCTTGGAGCATCTGATGCATTACACTGAAGGTCGTGACCTTCGTTCTGCGAAGCAGAGCTTGATGTATTGATACGATTCTCAGATCAGACGGTACTCAGGGACGAGATGCTGAACGTCATGAGCGCTGGCAGGAGTACAGTGAGTCGATTCTCTGGTATGATCTGCCAAACCTCGTCCTGAACGTGTTATCACACACGTAGATTACTGCAATTTTAACATTTGCGGTCTATATGCTCTCTCAGCATCCTGATGTTCTAGCACGTTTGCGAGAGGAAATCATTGCCAAAGTCGGTGTCTCTGGCCGGCCGACGCATGATGACATTAGGGACATGAAGTACCTGAGAGCATTTCTTAACGGTGTGCAATTTGCGATGGTCCCAAAGGCATTTACTGATCTGGAGCCACGATATCAGAGGTCCTCCGACTATATCCACCTGTGTACGCTTTTGCTCTCTTGAACAGAATAACTTACATATTCTGATTTCGTGCAGCCCCATGAATATCAGGTACGAGACCCGCCGGTCATTCCCGTTGTTTGCCCTGATCACCCAGTAGGTTATGTACCGAGGGACAGACTTGGCCAGCACTGAATGGCGGAAAATCCTTTTATATTCCTCCAAATACCATGTGAGTCCAGTGATCCCCCTCGCCATTATAGCTATCTTGACCCCGATTTGTAGGACATTGTACAGTGTTTTCCTGGTGCACCGTAGGAAAGATCTGTGGGGCCCCGATGGTGAGCACATGACAGGGAAGATGGCTAGTGTGCACCATCTGATCCTCGTGCACAACCTTTCTGTTTCCAGCGGATTTCTTTGATCCAGATCGGTTCCTCGATGAGCGTCTACACAAGTACCTAAAGCCAGACCCATTCATCTTCTTGCCTTTCGGCGCCGGCCCTCGCATCTGCCTTGGTCAGCAGGTACGTTATGATCCTCGCCGCCACGCTGGTGACTTTTCTCAGTGTGCGGCTGACGACGAATCCAGTTTGCATACCACGAGGCCTCGTATCTCCTCATTCGGCTCTTGCAGTCGTTCGATGCCTTCTCGCTGGACATGGAAACGCAACATCTCCCTCCTGCTGACTGGGCACAGGCCAAGGGACGAAAAGCATTGGAGAAGGTCGTGATGAGTGCGCACACGAGCCTGTACGTCAAGGTATGGGTATCGTCTTCCATTGCAGGCCATTGCCAGACTGAATGTATCGGGTATGTCACAGGATGGTCTGTGGGTCAAGATGAAGGAGGCCGACCCTGACAATTCTATCTAATGCTTCTTGTCTGGCTCCGTCCGTCTGTATGTTCTCATCTCATGTATTTACTTAACGACACGTTTCTGTTTGGGTTCGCACGATCTCTACAAGGACGATTTCGACTGGTATCAATGTAAAAACGACACTACTCATAGTCGTCGAGTTATTATTTGTTCTCTCTGCAGCAGTTCGAACGAATTCGTTTGCAGCTTGTTTCGTGTTGGTAACCAAGTATTTCGCACCCGCACTCCCAGTGGTATGTACTGATCTGCACAAAGCCAGAGAACAGTATTTGTCCGCCCATCGGTGGCTCAGAGCGTTCATGATCAAAGAGATGACAGCGGGAACGTTATCCGGGGTCAATCAGTACTAGTAAGAGGTTTTAAGTGAAGAGCCGCAGCCTGAGGTACTACTATGCGCAAGCGAACGTCGAATCAATCCACTGCTTTCCAATTCACTCGCTACCCATTGCTACTCACGTTTCTCGACCGTTTCCGCGCTCATTCCAGTATTATTTTCAAGCGTGTTCTTGCATCGTTCCCCGTCGCTTTCTTGCAGTGTTTCTGCAGTTACTTACTCGCTATCCATTTCTGCCCACGCTCCTGGATTGTTTCCGTGCTCGTTTTGGCTTTATATTTATGCATGTTCTTGCATCGTTTACAGTCACCTTCCTGGAGTGCTTTTAGCTGCTGTTTATGCATTGCTCTCTGCCTTTCTCTTGCCCTGGTATCGCTCGGCCGCTTTTCCGTCCTGTTTTCACCCATGTTTCTGTACCGTTTCCATCTGCATTCAACCCTCTCAAGACGAAATGAGGGAGTGAGAGATCGGGAGTCCTGGGTAGACATGTCCTGGCTCTGGCATCGCGGAAAGCATGGCATCCTTGATGAACTTGGAGAACATCAACTGTGATCCTGGCTCAAACTAACAAATAGGCACAAGCCTTTGATTCGATATCTCGGAGTTTGGCCAGGATGTGTTTGGTAGTACGATCTTTGCCTTGTTTGTGTCGAATCCACGTCACGAGAGTCCACCTGGCCCTATTGGTGTCTCTCCTGCAGTTCGCTAGGACGGGGATGACCTATCCCATCGAGTGTTAATACAACACGAAGAGTCGAAATCGTAGGCCAGCACCTCGACACGAGTGTCGCTTATCATCAATCACATATTCTGGCCTAGGTTCCACGAGCACCCCCGTCTGGCTCCATCCGCGCCTAAACATACACACGCCCGACACTTGAAGAGCGGGAATAGCTTTTGTAATAGGTTGGCGGTGGAGAATGACATGGAAGGGTGAACCCATGCCAGTGGACGAGGAGGGGGGGGAATGTTTGCACCAATTGATGAGGGATGAATCGATAACGGTTGTATGAGGCCGTGTGGATGAACGAACAGCGGTGGGCACGGCCGGCGGCTGTTCGCATGGATGTAGGCACACCAACTAGTACTCTTGTAGGTCCCTAAGAATTAATTAAGTAAGTCGCAAGGGGATAAATAAATGTTCGAGGACTTTGAGGAATGCCTGCAGGTTAGACGGCGAGAAAGGACAGTCCATCACATTTAGCAATCGATTCGAACGGATCGTCGCCATACTTCTGGGCGTGTGTCGGACGCTCGGGTAATTATCGGCCAACAGTTTGTCTATACACTTTCTCACGCGGCCGGATCCGTTATCTTCGTCGGGCGCGCGTAAGAATCTTTCTCCGAGAGGACTCGTAACTGGCCGAAGAACTTGCTAGCCGAAATAAGCGGGACAAAGGGTGGAGTGCAGTGAAAGCGGTCCAACTGTCAGTGGAACGGTTCGAATCTAGCCGTAAGCGTTCATTTCAGTTGCTTTGCAGACAGGCTAGCGAGTAGTGAGTCACGGTGAGCACGAGTTAAAATACGCCAAAGCTTTCTCTGGCGCCTACATTCACTACGATGAAGTTCCCCCCCGGACTATACGCACTGGTGCAGCTCCTCCCTCGGCTGCTTTTCGCACCAGCAACAGTGCACGCCAGTTTCCAAATTTACAAGGCACTCCTAGGCGAACCCGCACCACAATGGCTACGTATCCCAGCATACATGTTGGTGCTGCCAGCCGCGTTCGCAGTGAACGTCTTGTACACTCGGATCAGAAACCGAAGACAAGCGGCACGTCTCGGGGCAGTTGTACCCCCGCCCGTAAATTCCAGCTGGCCCGGCGCGTTAGACAAGCTTTCGACCCTCTTGTGGAACTTCAGTAATGGTTATCTAGGCAGGCTCTTTGATGCTTTCGATGCTCGTCCGAGACAGATTTATTGACCCGTAGAACTTTAGCTGAATATGCCGCAAGCGAATGCGAAGAAATTGGAAATACGCTTGATTTCTACACGTTGTATGAAAGCAGGGCAAGTTCTTCTTTGGTCGTTGCGCAGACATTCGATGTGAGCTGAGCGACTTGTGTAGATATTCACGACAGAGCCCGAATATATCAAGGTGGGCCACCTCCGAATTGTTTCCCTTCACCTACGTGACGTGCGTCGCAAATCCAGGCGATTCTTGCGACCCAGTTCACTTCGTTCGCAAAAGGTGAGGCCGCACATGAAAGATCGTCGGTCACACTCTAACGGAACTTGCAAAGGTCCCATCTTCAATGACCAATTCAATTCTCTTTTGGGGACCGGCATTTTTAATTCTGATGGTAGGTATCGTTCTAAACAAATGTGATATCCTGTGGACTCATTGCTTGCACAGGCGACATCTGGAAGTATGCACAAAAACACGTTCACTTGGACTTCGGATGCGCTAACACTCCATTTATAGATCTCACCGCACGATGACCCGTCCGTTCTTCAGTAAAGATCGCATCAGCGACTTTGACATCTTTGAGAAACACGCCCAGGATGCAATCCATCAAATGAAGATCCGCCTGCGTGAAGGATACCCCGTCGACTTCCAGGACGTGGCATCACGTTTCGCGCTCGATTCGGCGACCGAGTTTCTGTTTGGAAAGGACGTTTGTTCCCTCTCTGCAGGCATCGTCTACCCACCATCGTCCCCATTGTCCAACGATCCCACGTTCCTGAATCATCCAGCCAATCGGTTCGTCCGCGCGATCATGGAATCGCAGATCGCTGCGGCCAGTCGCGCCCACTATGGAACTTTCTGGCGCTTCGCTGAGTTTTGGCAAGATAAAGTGGAGAAGCACATAAAGGTCTGTTATGAATTCATTGAACCCATAGTTGCGGACACGGTCGCGAAGAAGCACGAACAAGGGCAGTCCGGATTTGACGTCAGCGATGGCACAGGGAAGGTCAAGGGAGGAGAAACATTCTTGGAGCATCTGGTGTATTGCACCGAAGGTCGTGACCTTGGTTCTGTCGAGCAGAGCTTGATGTATTGATACGATTCTCAGATCAAACGGTACTCAGGGACGAGACGCTGAACATCATGAACGCTGCCAGGAATACAGTGAGTCGAATCTCTGGTATGACCTGGCAAACTTCGTCGTGATATCACACACATAGATTACTGCAACTTTAACGTGTGCGGTGTATATGCTCTCTCAGCATCCTGATGTTCTCGTACTTTTGCGAGAGGAAATCGTTGCCAAAGTCGGTGTCTCCGGCCGGCCGACACATGATGACATGAGGGATATGAAGTATCTGAGAGCATTTATTAATGGTGTGCAACTCGGGATCGTCTCAAAAGCATTTACTGATCTGGAGCCACGATATCAGAGGTCCTCCGACTATATCCACCTGTGTACGCTTTTGCTCTCTCGAACGGAATCACTGATTTTGATTTCGTACAGCCCCATGAATGTCAGGTACGAGACCCGCCGCTCATTTCTGTTGCTTTCCTTGATCGCCCAGTAGGTTATGTACCGAGGGACAGACTTGGCCAGTACTGAATGGCGGAAAACCCTTTTATATTCCTCCAAATACTATGTGAATCCAGTGATCCCCCTCGCCATTATAGCTATCTTGACCCCCATTTGTAGGACATTGTACAGTGTTTTCCTGATGCACCGTAGGAAAGATCTGTGGGGACCCGATGGTGAGCACATGACAGGGAAGATGGCTAGTGTGCACCATCTGATCCTCGTGCACAACCCTTCTGTTTCCAGCGGATTTCTTTGATCCAGATCGGTTCCTGGATGAACGTCTACACAAGTACCTATCTCCGAATTCATTCATCTTCTTGCCTTTCAACGCCGGCCCTCGCATCTGCCTTGGTCAGCAGGTACGTGGTGATCCTCACCGCCACGCTGGTGACTTTTCTCAGTGCGCGGCTATGGATCCAGTTTGCATACCACGAGGTCTCGTATTTCCTCGTTCGGCTCTTGCAGTCGTTCGATGCCTTCTCCCTGGACATGGACACGCAACATCTCCCTCCTGCTGATTGGGCACAGGCCAAGGGACGAAAAGCATTGGAGAAGGTCGTGATGAGGGCGCACCTGAGCCTGTACATCAAGGTATGGGTATCGTCTTCCATTGCAGACCATTTTTAGATTGCTGAATGAATCGGGCATTCACAGGATGGTCTGTGGGTCAAGATGAAGGAGGTTGACCCTGACAATTCTTTTTAATGCTCTTCTTGGCTGGCTTCGTCCGTCTGTATGTTCCCATTTCGCGTATTTGACCCGTCTCTGTTTGGGTTCAGACGATTTCTACAAGGGCGGTTTCGGCGGGTATCTATGTAAAATCGACAACACTGATAGCCGTCAAGTGTTGTTTGTTCTCTCTGCAGCAACTCGAATGAATTCTTTTGGAGCATGTTTCGTACGCTGGTGATCAAGTATTTCTCACTCGCACTGATCTGCACGAAGGGCCAGAGAACGGTATTAGAGCTAAATTTTGCCAACTTTTAGAAACCAGAGCCATGCATTCCAACTCTTGACACAGACAAGTTTTATATGTACGATATGAGAGCTACCTTGTTCTATTTGATCTTTGACGTACAGGTGGACTTTGAATGCACATCTCCGACTGAAATATCCCAATTTGGTAGGTGCTGTGGTTCCTTTGACAAAATGTGACCGCCGAACTGAGGTGGATATGTAGTACTAAGCTGCACTACCAGGTGCCGAATAGTAGGGCGCTCGCTGGACGGGGGGAAGCGAGGAGTCACACGGTGAGCACGAGTTAAATACGCCGAAGCTTTCTCTGGCACCTACATTCACTACGATGAAGTTCCCCCCCGGACTATACGCTCTGGTGCGGCTTCTCCTTCGGCTGCTTTTCGCACCAGCAATGGTTCACGCCAGTGTCCAAATTTACAAGGCACTCCTTGGCGAACCCGCACCACACTGGCTACGTATCCCAGCAATTGTTTTGGCGTTACCAGCCACGTTCGCAGTAAACGTCTGGTATACTCGGATCAGAGACCGAAGACAAGCAGCACGTCGGGGGGCAGTTGTACCCCCGTCCATAAATTCCAGCTGGCCCGGCGCGTTAGACAAGCTTTCGACCCTGATGTGGAACTTCAGTAATGGTTATCCAGGCAGGCTCTTTGATCCTTTCGATGCTCGTCCGAGACAGATGTGTTGACCGGTATATCTTTAGTTGAATATGTTGAAAGCGAATGCGAAGAAATTGGAAATACAGTTGATTTCTACACGTTGTACGAAAGCAGGGCAAGTGCTTCTTTGGTCGTTACGCAGACATTTCATGCGAGCTGTGCGAGCTGTAGATATTCACGACAGAGCCTGAATATATCAAGGTGGGCCACCTCCGGATTGTTTCCCCTCAGCCACGTAACGTGCGTCGCAAATCCAGGCGATTCTCGTGACCCAATTCACTTCGTTTGTAAAAGGTGAGGCCATACACGAAAGATTGTTGGTCACACTCTAACGGAACTTGCAAAGGTCCCATCTTCAATGACCAATTCAATTCTCTTATGGGGACTGGCATATTTAATTCTGATGGTAGGTATCGTTCTAAACAAACGTGATATCCTGTGGACTCATTGCTTGCACAGGCGACATCTGGAAGTATGCACAAAAACACGTCGACTTGAACTTCGGATGCACTAACACACAGCTTCTAGATTTCACCGCACGATGGCCCGTCCGTTCTTCAGTAAAGATCGCATCAGCGACTTTGACATCTTTGAGAAACACGCCCAGGATGCAATCCATCAAATGAAGATCCGCCTGCATGAAGGATACCCCGTCGACTTCCAAGATGTGGCATCGCGTTTCACGCTCGATTCGGCGACCGAGTTTCTGTTTGGAAAGGACGTCTGTTCCCTCTCCGCAGGCATCATCTACCCACCATCGTCCCCATTGTTCAACGATCCCACGTTCCTGAATCATCCGGCCAATCGGTTCGGCCGCGCGGTGATGGAATCGCTGACCGCCGCGGCCAGTCGCGCCCACTATGGGACTTTCTGGCGCTTCGCTGAGTTTTGGCAAGATAAAGTGGAGAAGTACATGCAGGTCTGTTATGAATTCATTGACCCTATAGTTGCGGATACGCTCGCGAGGAAGAAGCACGAACAAAAGCAGCCCGGATCTGACGTCAACGATGGCACGGGGAAGGTCAAGGAAGGAGAAACACTCTTGGAGCATCTGGTGCATTACACTGAAGGTTGTGACCTTCGTTCTGCGAAGCAGAGGTTGATGTATTGATACGGTTCTCAGATCAAACGGCACTTAGGGACGAGACGCTGAACGTCATGAGCGCTGCCAGGAATACAGTGAGTCGATTCTCTGGTATGACCTGTCAAACCTCGTCGTGACCATGTTATCACACACGTAGACCGCTGCAACGCTAACATTATATGCTCTCTCAGCATCCTGATGTTCTAGCACGTTTGCGAGAGGAAATCATTGCCAAAGTCGGTCTCTCCGGCCGGCCGACGCCTGATGACATGAGAGACATGAAGTATCTGAGAGCATTTATTAACGGTGTGCAACTTGCGATGGTCTCAAAAGCATTTACTGATCTGGAGCCACAATATCAGAGGTCCTCCGACTATATCCACCTGTGTACGCTTTTGTTCACTCGAACGGAACAACTAATTTTGATTTCGTGCAGCCCCATGAATGTCAGGTACGAGACCTGCCGCTCATTCTCGTTGCTTTCCTTGATCACCCAGTAGGTTATGTATCGAGGGACAGACTTGGCCAGCACTGAATGGCGGAAAATCCTATTATATTCCTCCAAATACTATGTGAGCCGAGTGATGCCCCTCGCCATTACAGCTACCCTGACCCCGCTTTGTAGGACATTATACAGTGTTTTCCTGATGCACCGTAGGAAAGATCTGTGGGGACCCGATGGTGAGCACATGACAGGGAAGATGGCTGGTGTGCACCATCTGATTCTCGTGCGCAACCTTTCTTTTTCCAGCGGATCTCTTTGATCCAGATCGGTTCCTTGATGAACGTCTACACAAGTACCTAACGCCAAACCCATTCATCTTCTTGCCTTTCAACGCCGGCCCTCGCATCTGCCTTGGTCAGCAGGTATGCCATGATCCTCACGGCCACGCTGATGACTTTTTCTCGGTGTGCGGGCTGACGACGAATCCAGTTTGCATACCACGAGGTCTCGTATTTCATCATTCGGCTCTTGCAGTTGTTCGATGCCTTCTCCCTGGACATGGAAACGCAACATCTCCCTCCTGCTGATTGGGCACAGGCCAAGGGACGAAAAGCATTGGAGAAGGTTGTGGTGAGGGCGCACACGAGCCTGTACATCAAGGTATGGGCATCGTTTTCCATTGCATGCCATTGGCAGACTGAATGTATCGGGGGTGTCATAGGATGGTCTGTGGGTCAAGATGAAGGAGGTTGACCCTGACAATTCTTTTTAATGCTCTTCTTGGCTGGCTTCGTCCGTCTGTATGTTCCTATTTCGCGTATTTAATAACCCGTTTCTGTTTGGGTTCAGACAATCTCTACAAGGACGATTTTGGCGAGTATCTATATAAAAACGACATCACTGATAGTCCTCAAGTTATTGTTTACTCTCTCTGCAGGAGCTCGAATGAATTTGTTTGCAGCATATTTCTATTTCGTACGCTGGTGATCAAGTATTTCGCACTCGCACTGATCTGCACGAAGGACCAGAAAACGATATTAGAGCTAAATTCTTCCTACTTTTAGCGACCAGAACTACGCATTCCAACTTTTGAAACAGACAAGTAGTACACTCATATGAGAGCTACCTCGCTCTGTTTCGATTCCGAGCACTTTCCATCGATGGGTGGGGGACATGTGAAGTAAATCATCCGGACTAAACGAATGGTCGGATCTAACCCGCTTGACTCGCTGCTCCAATGATTCGTATTGACATCGCATGCATTCAATGCTAACCCCACGCTCTGTTGTACTGTCTCATCTCACAAGCCCTAGCAGCACTGAATCCGGCACTCACGTTGCTCGAACGATTAGGTATGAGTATAGGTAGATTACCGCTAGAGGCCCATCCTCGCAAAACGCAGTCGGACCCGACGTCTATCTCTCGCATCTATGCCACCCCGTTCGGCTCCGTCAGGGGATTCCATGGGCCCGCATCGCTCAACGAGCAGCCACCGACGCACTGACACTTGCCACCAAACTCGACAGGTAGGTTTTCGGCCGGAATCTGCGACAACAACTTCTCCTTGACCATCGCACTGCCCAAGATATCAATCTTGGCCACCGTCACTTCGTCCAACCAAGGTTTGATGATCGACCACACGGTGGAAAACGCCCAGGGGGCGTTGATGATGTAAAACTTGCCCATGCATTCGGGGTACCGATCCTGACCGATCCCGGCCGCTTGAAAGACGTAATCCTTGACGCGGTAAAAGGACGTGATGCTCACGCCTGCGAGATCCATGATGGTGCATGACGTTTCGACGGGGTGACCGACGGCTTTGGAGCAGGCGGGTAGCCGCTCGGTGAGGAATTTTTCGTATTCGAGGACGAAGCGACGGAGTTGGCGGTCTTGGGTCGTGATGGTGTTGAGTGCGTTGACGTCGATTTTTCCCAGACGTTGGATGTAGACGGGTCGACCGTCCTGAGAGGGACGACGGGGAATGTAAACATGAGCACGCGAGATGCTTGGAGGGGGTTTTGCCGACGTACCTTGTCCATCTTGTGATAGTACTGAGGGTAATACTTGTCCACCTCTTTTTTTTCCGTAAATTCAAAGTTCCTATGGGAAAAAAGGGCGTCGTTGGTGTCGATGAAACGGCGGAAGAAAGGGGTTCGGGAATGACTGTAATTAATCACGCGCGACCTACCTGACGATGTCTTCGACGTCAAGGTCTTTCCTCCACTGCTCGGCGGACAACAACATCGCTTTTGCCTTGACGAGGTCAAATTTGCGTGCGCGCAGGAATCTGTGGGGACGGGTGAACGGGGGAGAGCGTCAGTGTGCTGTCCTCGTTTGTGGCACCATCGGCATCGATCGTACCAAGTACGGATGGATCGATGTGTGTGCACGGACCAACGACGCACCTGAGGAGGGTGGCGTCGTCCATTCTCTCGGGAACGAAATGGCCCTCGCTCTCGAGTTGTCGTTTGAGGGTGTCGAGTGTGTGTTGTTGGCCAGGTGTGAGGTTGCCCAGTCGGCCTGGGAGAGGCTTGTAATTGGGGTCGGTGATACCCTCGGGCAGGGGGCTGGCGCTGGCGGGTTCTAGGAAGGACATGGTCGTTGTGGAAAGCAAAGAGCAAGGGGTGCTAGCACTGGCAGTGGACAAGCGTGTTTGAAACTCAAATAGGACACTCGCCCGCAATACAAGTCTGGTGACTAATTAAAAAAATCGATTCGCATCATTATTTCCAGAGCCCAGAGTCACGAGTTGAGTCGTGAATCTAATGCGATGGGGCTTGGACTATCCATCTACTACTAGTACACCGTGCGGCTCGTCAAATAAATTAATGTCCAACACCTAAGCAATGCAGGTTGAAGTGCAACGAATGATGAAGCGAAAAGAACCGGATATGCGTGTTTTCTGGAGTACATTTTCGCGGACGCAGCCGACGTGGTATTACATTTTGAGGCGTGCTTATCGTCAAAGGGTAGGGGACGGCGTGACAGATTACACAATGTCCCAGAGTTCCTCGAGGGCGCAACAGAACTTGAGAGAAATAGGCATCGGCATCTTTCCGACTGGAGTGGAGCTAACGCACCTTGCCACACGCAACTGATGCGCTCAAGGGATAGTCGCTGATACTGATCTTTTCATCAACCATATGATCAGCAAAGTCATCCCGACCACGGGCCATCGCACCGACAAAGACGGCGACGGAGTGCGTCTCTGGTAGGGTAGGCAAGTATTTTGATAGCCTAACAGTCTGAGCGTCTCCGGACAGTGCTAAGGAGGGTGTCAAACACGTATCGGTCAATGTCACACAAACTGGACTTACTCAGTTTAATGGTGTTGACCGGAAGATGGTCGGTAACGGGATTCTAGGTCCAATTTTAGCGGCGGACAAGTTATACGTCGAGATGACGACTACCTTGATCACTTTAAGCAACTTCTCGGGGCCGTTGACACCGCGAATGGAGAGCTTATGAAGGAGTTGAACTAAACCAAATAAGTTCAGGTACCACGAGGAGGGTATGATTCCATACCCATCAAGCCGCTAAATCGCTTGAAGGTGCGTGGTATTCTCACATGGGGGTTGACCTCGATAAGGACGCCGTTTGTGGTGTGAATGTATACCTGGAGTAGACCCGCCTTGTTAAGAGGCGAGTCGAGCAATGTCAATAAACACTAGAGGGGCGAGGTTAGATGGAGAGTGTACAAGTAATACGAGTTTGACAACCTGGTGCGTGATATCGGGACGCGCGTCCGCAATGTCCCTGCCAGTCTTGGCGAGAATGCCTTGGTGATCGTCGCAGTTCAAGAGGGTGTATTTGACATCACCCTCTCTTCCACCTTTTCCTTTTGCACCACTGGTGACCCTGTACGCCTCCAAGCAAGCTTGTTCCAGAATAACATAGAGTCTTCGTTGGGAAGATGCCACGCCGCCCCTGGGTACGTATGCCTGCACAGGCAGCATGGATGGATTCGCCGGCCGAGGCAACGGGCTGTGTGTTACCATTTTGCGTGCCTTTGATGCGGGGAGAGGACGGGTGGGCCGTTCAGGGCTGTGATGGCGGTGGATGATGGACGGGCTGTGCTCGACTGGATCAATCACCATGGATTGCTTCTCGGAGCGATCCGAACCGGATGCGGAGCTGGCTCTGGTTCGCTGTAGAGGTCGCTCATCGATGGGGGTCGATTTTGGGCGGGGTGGGGGGACAAGTTCGATCTCTTGGTCGTCCTCGCGCTTGAGCAATCTGACACGAGCCAGTGCGGGGTTTGCACCAGAACCAGAGTGACGACGACGACGAGCGGGGACGGTTTCGGGGGTGATGGAGGACATGATGGGTGTTGTACAAAAGGAAGGGGAACAGGATATGAAACCGATGAGATGAATTTAAGGCGATGAGTCGAGTGGATATCTGCTGATGCGCCCGCTGGGAAAATTTCTCAAGCACAACTTTTATGTAGCTGATCACACCACAATCAGATGCAAATACCGCCGGAGCGTAAGGCCCACCCTCGAATGGAACCCCCGGGGGAACGGGAAACTCAATGGATTGACAGTTACCAACAGATCTAGGCCATGATGGATTTCATTGCGACAGAACTTATTACCAGGTTATCAATAACCGCTCTTTCCTCTCGAGTGCGCCCTGTAAAACCTTTAGACACCGGCTCCTGTGCTAGCTTGTAATGCTAATGATACCATCAATATTCAGGGGACGACAGACAGTGTGTGACTCGCCTCTATCACAGTCTCCCAGTCTGTGACCTGAGCAACGTTCGCGAGGAGATCCAACTCCCCGTCCACGACATCGAGCATCCTTTTCAGGATGTCTTCTCTCTCCCACGAAGCAATGTGCATGACAATGAGATCGGTCATGGTGTCCGAGACACCGTACCGTTTGATCGCCTCCGTAATCTAGCCAGTAGCATCACGCATCTGTCTCGGAGTCAGGTACGGAGCGACATACGTTATTGGTCGGATTGAGATTCCAGATGACCTCGGAGTGGAGCGTCTTTGTCCGCATAGTCTTCGCTGATTGGGCAAAGAGCGCCTGAACGGCAGCGGTCTGCAGATGCAGAGGGCTGGTAATCTAACCAATAAACCGATGAGAACATCGCCGATGACCGACATGAGCACGCTGACCAGCTTGGCGTTGATGAATGCGAAATTGACTGCATCGCGCTCCTTGTCGCCCTCTGGACCCTCCATCGTCGACGCCTTGACGATACGTTCGCGGATAGCACCTGCATTCTTGACGTGTTTGAACTTGGCGGTGTACACGACGGGATTGATGAATTCGGGGCACCGATAGACCTCGAGCAGCTCCATCGTGGTCCTGATCTAAGCGAGCCTAATATTTACCTCCGCGCTACACGCCTTGTCACCAAACAACATGCTCCACCCTCCGCTTTCCTTGGCCGTCGCCGTCCTGACCGTCCTCGCAACGGCCGCACCGACAACAGCGTCAAACGTACTCACCCCGCAAAATTTCAAACAGACGATATCAGACGGCGTATGGTGGGTCGTGCGCCAGCCAGTCTAGCCAACTCGGCAAACTGACCCACACAGGTTCGTCGAGCACTTTTCGCCCTATTGTCGTCACTGTCGCCAATTTGAGCCGACCTGGAATGAAGTCGTCGACCACTTTGAGAGCATGCCCGACCCAGGCGTACACTTTGCTCAGGTCAACTGTGCACTCAACGGCGGTGCGTCCCCCGACTTGACTCGTCTACCCCCCACTGACGCCTTTCCAGACCTGTGTAACGACAACGGCGTCGCCGCATACCCGCAAATGAATCTATACCGCGATGGCGAATTCGTGGACACGTACAACGCAGATAGAGAATTTCACCTCCTGCTCGAGTATTTGGGTGCACATGCCGAGTTCATGGGGACTCAAACGCTGGAAGAGGTGGACGTGCCAACGCCAGAGCCATCGTCAACGGAACAAGAGGAAGAGGCTACACCGACACCGACGCCATCACCCCCCGCGGACCGTCTCGTCGTCCAAGCCCCTCGTACGGACGCAAACCCCTCGGGCACGGTCGTCCCGCTCGACGTACAAACCTTTGACGCCTTTCTCGCTCAAGGACCTGCGTTCATCAAGTTTTTCGCACCCTGGTAACGTCGCCCACCCACTCTCGTCGTCCATCGTCTTGTGCTGACCCGGCCTAGGTGCGGCCACTGCAAGAAGCTGGCTCCAACGTGGACGCAACTCGGTCGACGCATGCAACACAAGCTCAACGTGGCCGAAGTGGACTGTGAACAACACAAGGCGCTGTGCACCAGCCAGGGCGTCGCCGGGTTCCCCACGATGTTCTACTACGCTCACGGTGCAAAGACTGAATACACGGGCGGAAGGTCCTACGACCAGCTCGTCTCCTTTGCCGACAAGGCTTCTAATCCGTACGTTGTTCGTTCGCCGTCCTCGTCGTGCGACTCACGACTCGTTTTAGAACCATGCAAGTGATTGATGCGCCAGAGCTGGAAGGCGTCGTGCGTGACAATGCCGTCTTGTACCTCTTGCTCCACGACGCTTCCGATACCCAAGTCGTGGTACGTGTCCCGTGCCAGCCCGTTTCTCCGCCCCTGATGCACGACCCTCACAGACCGACGTCGCCAAGGGCGTACAAACCCTCTTGGGCTCCCCGCCCGTCTACGTCTCCACGTCCCCCGAGCTCTCGCGTCAATACAACGTCCCACCCAACACCCCAGCACTCCTCGCGTTCAAAGACAAGGACACGCGGGAACCCGTCGCGGTGTTTTACCCCTCGTCGCATTCCACCGACGCGCTGAACGCTTGGTTACACACGCACCGCTTCCCGTCCTCTTTCGAGCTCTCCAAGGACATGTTCCAACAGGTCATGTACGCCCCGCACAAGCCGCTCGTGCTCATCGTCGTCCCGCCCCAAGACCATCAAGCGAGCGTGTTGGACAAGCTGCACGAGATTGCGAGAAAATGGCGGTTGCGCGTGCAGCGCGTGGCAGGGTTGAATGGAGGCGGCGACGCTGCTGGGACGTCGCGGGACGTGGTGTTTACGTGGGTGGATGCGGGTCAGTGGGCAAAGTGGATCAAGGACATGTATGGGATCAAGCCGGGGATGGAGGCGCCTGTGATCGTCGTGGCCGATCACGAGGTCAGTCGCCTGCTTCCGTGCGCGCGTCCCTTACTGACCGACTTTGGGTACCCAGCGTCTGGTGTATTACGACAAGGACGCGTCCGGCCGCGCCATCTCGCTCGACACGGTGAGCGTCGCGTCGGCGCTCGAGGCGGTCCTTGGGGGTACCGCCCATCCGAAACACTCGCGGGGCGTGTTCGAGCGGGCTGTCTTTGTGCGTCGTTTTTTTTTTTCCTCCCTCGATTTGTCGCTCACTCGCGTGGCGCTCGGATAGTCTCTGAATGCGACGCTCATCCAGCTCCAAGGCGCGGTCGTTGCACATCCGTACATGACGGTCCTCGTCGTCCTCGGACTCGCGGGCGCCGTCGCCATGGCGCTCCGCAGCCTGTTGACGGACGACCCTGCAGACTGGGCGACGGAGAAGCGATACGCCAAGGGCGATCGTCTTGATTGATTCTCCCCTTGGGGGTTCGTTGGGTGTATTTAGGATCCGATCTAACTGAGCACGTCGTCGATGATGATGCGATCACACCGTGAGTAGAGAGAGAGGATGATGTCCTACGTGGGACATGGATTCGTTCGTAACTACCGGTATGATACAGCAAAGGTGGCGCGGTGATAGTAATATACAACGGTCGGCGTGTGGGGGTGTTGGCGGTACGGTATATCGGCAGTGCGTTTACAAGACGAGCATAGTATTAGATGGAAGAGATAACTCTTTTTTTCGTGGACTGCCCGACGCGCCTTCTCTCTATATGATGGCGTGAGATGTGTGACAGTACGAGCGCATGCGTGATAATTGCTGATGGCGATTGACCAAATGCTGATGCTGTGTGAGGAGTGAGGATCAAGAGGAAGAAGACGGCGCCGGCGACTCGGGCTGCGATTGTGACGGCGACTGGCCCCAAGGAGCCACCGCGTCGTCGAGCATGATCCCTCGTATCCGGTTATACACCGCTTCGGGAAAGTGTCTGTGGGGGGCCAAGGTCAGGACACGTTCTCCCAAGCGCAGCACAGACGACGTACCGTTGTTTCAACCGTTCGAGGAGGGCGACCGCGCGATCGCGGTCACCGTTGCCCAGTTCGGCGCGGAACATGGCTTCCCATGTCGATGGCTAGCAAGGTATCAGTAACGCAGCACACGCCTAGGCCGACGCGCTCACCTCTCTATACGACACCGAGCCGGGAGATACTGGCGTAGAAGAAGCGGACGAGGATTCGTGTGGGACGTGATTGCCAGGCGCAGCAACACCGCTCGCAGGATCTGCCAAGCTCTCAAAGATAACCCGTGCCTGCTCAATCGCACCGTCGGCCGCATAGCCCTTGATCAACAGGTTCGCAATGTACGCCGTCATGTGCACGCCAGTCGTCTGCAGCCGAGCGAGATACTGCTGTGCCAGATCCATTCGCTTGCGCGTCACAAGCACGTTGATCAGGGACTCGTACGAGACGGCGTCGGGAAGGGGAGTAGGACCACGCTTAGAAGAGGGATGAGAGGCGATGGATTCGAATACACCGATGGCCCTGTCAGTGTCCTTCATGACACAGCCGTAAGCGTTGATGAGTGCCGCCCAATGGGTGCCTTGAAGACGGACGTGCGGGTTCGACTCGACACGCTTAAAGGTTGCCTCCATGGCAGCCACATCGACGGGTTCAATGGTTCCGTAAGCATCGATGAGGAGCTACAACACATCTCAGACAGGGTGAATGGAGAAAAGTATGAACAAGTTACCTTGTACGTGTGCGCCGAAGGCTGAACCTTGACCTCGGTCATCTTGTTCAAGTAGAACAACACCCTTTCCCTGTCCGGCTTCGTATGCGTGTACAGTTGCATCATCGTATTGTAGGGAGGAATTCGAGGCTTGAAGTTGGGCTGACTTGTCATTTCCGCAAACAGCTGCTCGGCAGCCACGGTATCGCCAACCCTCGCACATGCAGCAATGACAGCACCGTAAGTGATCGACGAGGGGCGCAGCGACGTGTTTGCCTTCATCTGTTGGAAGAGCTCGAGTGCAAAGTCTGCCTTGCGCGCCTTGGCGAGCTTGGAGATGATCGTGTTATACAGGTACACGTTGGGCTTTGTTCCAAGCATCTGACATTCCGAAAAGAGAGCCATCGCATTGGACGTGTCATCCGTGGTATCCTTGACGCACTCTATCAACGATCCATATGCGTCAGGAGAGGGAACACCACCCGCAGCAGTTATCCGGCTCCGGTGCGCAAACGCAGCATCCATGTCACCTCCGTGTGCGTAAGCAATGATCATGTTGTCTTCGATCTGGAACCATGCCTGGGATTGCCAAGTGGGGCTTTGGGCTACAAAGGGCGAGAAGAGAACCTGCTGGGCGATGGAATATACCGATTGTGCTGCGTCGATGTTGCCTGCGCGCCCGAGCCCATTGATTAACCGACCTAGAGTAGCTGGATGAGGATAACGAGGTGATTTTCCGGAAATGGCTGCCTGGAGAGTGTTGTAACTGTCGTTGACCGTGACCGATGGATGCGAAGGGAACCACTGGTCGATCTGTCGACTGAGTTCCGTATCCATGGTAAGCTGTGCCGGAGATGGAGGAAAGCCGGCAGAGGGCAAGGGTGGCGTAGGAGCACGAGGGGCATCGCTCTCCTCATTCGTCCGCTCGGCGAGGGGGATCCTGAGACGATTGAAAGACCATGCAAGACCATCCACAAACCGAGAAACCTCTCGGTCGCCATAATTGGAGTAGAGAGCTTCCGTCAATGCAACCTGCACCTTGCTCGACACCTGTCGGAAATCAACTCCCGCATCACTCATAGCTTGCAGCAGTGGCATTAGGCCAGTGTATGCGCCATCCGAGGAAGAGGTGACGTCCGAATGAGAGGGGTGCACGGGGAGCGAGACAGCACACAAAACAAGTGCCTCTAAATCCGAGACAGACGCAAGTTTCTGAGGAGCAGACACGTAGGCGTGGAGAAGAGGACGGGCAATCGAGGGTGTGGTAGGTAAACCGAGCCACGCGACGAGTGAAACCAGCGGCAACATTTGCTCCAAGGCGAGAGCGGGTGAGGAAGTGGCCACAACAGTGTCCAAATAGCCAGACAGTATCTTTGTCACCATCGTCTTGTACTTGGCAAGGTTCCTTCCAGGCTTGACAGACAAAAGTGGGTCGGCGACTCTACGGATGTGTCTACCAATGAAATTGGCAGAATGCCCCACTTCTTCCGCTGCCACAGATGGCCGTGATTTAGCAAAGTCATCGAGCACACGAAGGTTCGCTTCGAGAACCATGAGTGTGTCTGAGACCTTGACGCCCAAACGATCCTTTGGGGCACAGTTGACGAGGATGTCGTAAAGCCTGTTGAGGTCTCCAAGGTAAGCGGTTTGCTCAGATGAGGCCTCCACAAGGGCATCGAGCATGATACCCCAGCAGATCTGGTCGGGGCGAGAGGGGTTTTGAGTGGACTCGTCGTTGTGGCTTGATGCGGCAGGTTGCTGGAGGAGACGGTCGAACCAGGACAATGCAGTTTTGATGTCTGGCTTGGGTAGATTGTGAGCAACGTCTGACGGAGAAGGGTTACAGAAGCCACTGATGATCGTCGTGAATGTGGACGAAGCTGGCGATGGAATGGACGCGAGGTCACCTGGTACGCGTGTCAGCACACACTCAATGAAAGTGAATCGGGCATTACCTTTTTCAGGTTTTCCACTGTCCATCATCGTCTCGAGCAGACGAAGCGCACCGGCAGGTTGACCAGCCTTGAAATAACCCTGGATCATCTTGTTCCAAACCCTGAGCTGAATCGGGAACTGTCGCTCGACCTCCATAACCAGACCGCGTGCACCTAGATCTCGGAACTCTTTAAAGACCTCCTTGGCGCCGGTAAGATCACCTGCGTTGACGTAGGTGGACAACAGGTAATAGAACATCAGATCCGTAGGAGGGGGCCGAGACCAGGCCTCGAGCTGCGCATATACGCGGATTGCTGCGTCAATGTTGGCGTGAGCGGCACACGAGCGGAGGAGTCCATGGTAAACGTTGATCGGGAAATGCGCAGCCAATGGTTTTGCGACTACGGCAGAGTCAGATGTTGGCTGAGGCGCAGCGGCACAAGCGGCATCAAAGATGCGCATCGCAGCCGCAAAATTGTCCTCTGCGAGTAGAGTGCCCTTGTGATTCTCGTCGGTTTTGGCTTCCTCGCCTGCAACCCCGTCGAGGTCCCCGACGGCAGTTAAATGGCGTCGCTTGGCACGGTACGAGAGCACCTCGAGAGATTTTTGGACCTCGCGATCCCTGTCTGTAAGGCCAACGATTGTGTTGACGAAAGTGCCGAGGTTGGGCGATATGTCGCGCTGGAGGAGTGCATTATAGAGCTGTTCGATGAGGGTTGCGCTGGATGCAGAACCAACGGCCACGAGGGCACGAAGGGCATGGTTGAAATCGAGGAGGGTAGGTTGGGGGTAGGATAATAAAGGTTCTTTGGAGGCATCAATCAACCAGTGGACGTGTTGGAAGATGGCAGGCGTGTCCTTTTTGGACAAGGCGTCATCGAGGGCGAGAGCAAACGGGGACCAAGGGGTGACGGGACGTGGTTCCTGTTCTGGGGTAATTTCTGCCTGGTGATCTTTATTTGGAGAGGCGGCGGCATGACGTTCACGTAGCTGCATCTGCACGGTGTGCAAGACACCGGCGCCGAGATGGTCGTGGTCATTGAGACCAGCAGGGAGGGAAAAGGAATGGCGCCGTGCAAGTGTGCGGGATGCCTTGGACGATGCGGAGCGAGGGATGACCCAGGTTGCCTTGATTTCCTCCTTGTCCTCGTCTGTTCTGGAGGCACCATCCTGGGTCGCCGAGGAATTTGCGTGGGTGATGGCACGCCCGACGCCCTGTTGTGAGGTGAGCGGAGTGGGAATAGGTATGTGACTGACACGCACGGTATAGCCCTTGTAGAATTTGCCACCGGCGTGGAACTTGGCGCCGCCTGGGCCTGCGCCGGTGCCTGCGCTGCCCCATGACGAGCCAGCGCCTGGCTGGAGGACATTTCTGAGAGCACCGGACTGGTTCTGTACGACAGCGACAGCACGGGAGGTGTGTAGGAAGAGGTGGTTCGCGACCTTTGGGAGCATGGTCGCGTATTAAGAAGTAGTAATGCTAAGGGGGCGTTGGGAACGCCGTGGACGATGACGACGACACGATGGAGGGGATGAAGAAAGGAAGTGACTCGCGCGCAATAAAAACCAAAATGAGCGCCTCGGGCAAAACCGGGTCGACATTCCGAGCCGGGCAGCGACGCAATCAGTCAAGCCGCCGCCAATCGCCGGCGACAATTTCGTCCCACGTGTGCTCCTCCACCTCTCCCAGCAACCCAAACACCCCTGGCCTTCGCAACGGTCGCACGACCACCCTCTCCCCCTCACACGACTCCACACGCCCGACCGTAAGCACTTGCCCGGGTGTGCACGTCACCGGGTCGATGCCCAGAGCCTGATCAACCATCAGCACTCGGCCCACGCACACACAGCAATCCAAACCTTGTAGCCAACGACCATCCCTTCCACGAGCTGCTCGCGCGCGGGCAGTGCCAGCGTAGCCCAGTGCTCGTTCGCCATCGCCTCCAGCCTTTCAATGTCCGCCTCCGATCCGGGTTCCGGGTGCGAGACTTCTCCACCCTCACTCTGCACCTCTCCGTACTCGACACGCATCTTGCGTTTCGTCCTTTCTCTGTGCAGCCCTGCCTCGACATCCACGCTGGTCACGAACAGGTTCGGGGGTAGCGAGGGGCGCGACGAAGGCGGGATCAGCCGAGGCAGAGCTGGTGCCAATGGCGTACTCCGTGTTGTGCTGTCACCTTCCTGATCCCCAAATATAATCTTGGGAGCAAGTGGTCTGCCCATCAGCGATTTAAAGTTCTTGGCCTTGTTCTTGTTGCGGAGCGAGAGCGACAGGAGGGCTGGAACGGCGTGTACATCCCGACTCGCGTCTGGCGTGATCCCTTGCATCTCTGCTGGCGCGACGGCATTTGCGCCAGACACGGGTCCACCAGACACGTCGACCCCATCGCGCTCGTGCATTCGCCTCAGTCGTCGTCGTAGATTCCGTGATCGTGTTTGTGGTTTACCATACCCAGGAGGAACGAATGTAGATCTAGTAAACGATAATGTCGTCAAAGGAAACCTCATGTTGGCTGACAAGTGGACGTACGGGAGTATGCGTGGCGTTGCTTGTACTGACGGCGTTGCCTGCGCGAGTTCTCTTACGTGGGCTTGAAGGGCATCCAAGGGACCGTCCGAGTACTCGGAATCCGACGCCTCCGAGTCTGACTCGGACACTGGCGTGGACGACGAGGTAGTAGACTCTGTATCAGACTCGCCGCTGGACGAGCTCGGCGTCGACATGCTTCGCTTGCGCTTGTGCGAGACTGCAGGTTCCAGGCGCGCACTTGCACCGACCGCCTGTCCGAGGCGTCGTACAATTGCGTCCTCTGGCGGCACGTCGCGTGCGTCTACGCTGCATACGAGTTAGTTTGGTTTGTAGAAAGCACCATAGTGGCTCACGAAATCAGATCGCCGTCTCGCACGATGGTGAGCTCGCACGTGTCGAGTAGCTCGAAGCCATCGATGGAGAGCTGCAGCGAGGAGGGAGAGACGCCACAAAAGGCAGGGAGGGCATCGCAGAGGAGGGACTTGAGGGAGGAGACGGTTGCGTGGCCCTGTACGGAGAGAGGGAACCACGCCCTCACCCGAGGCAGCGGTGGATTCGTGGATATTTTGACCCGCATCCTGGTGGACATCAAACAGGATTCAAACTCTCAGGAGTATCACACACATTTCTACCTAATCACGACAACACTACACCCGTGTCATTCATGCAATTATCTTTAATGTAAATGTCTCGACCAACTACCAAGCATCAGGGAATGCCGTCAGATCACTGCAAAGAGAAAGACGTCAATCCACCTGCACGTTTGAAACTGTGAAACTTGCCTTGATAAACTTTGCCATGAATTTTCTATATAAATGACAGTCAGGCCAAGAAACCCTGAAAGGAGGGGTACGCACTTGTGGAACTCGGTCCGGAGGAGATCGTTGACAAACTGGCCAGACTTGTCCCTCTGGTTCATCGCCTGGTTCTTGAAGATGAGATCTAGAACGCGTCAGTAGCACTCCTTTGCCAAAGCAAAACCCCTACCGTCGTCCCATCGTTTCTTGACCGAGAACGTCCCTGGAACAGTCGTGTTTAGACCCGGCGACTCACCCAGCTGGGCAGCTTGTGACGCCAACTGCTCGCGTTCCTGACGCGCCTTTTCTTCCGCCCGTTCGCGCTTGATCTTTTCGAGTTCGCGCAGCAGCTCGTCGGTATCGTCCTCGTCCTCTGACTCTTCCTCGCTCTCCTCGACTTCCTCGTTCTTCTCTTCCTCCTCCTCGTCATCATCGTCCTTGTCCAGCTCGAGCGCTTCCTGTAAGAGCTTTCTCCGCTTGATGGCGTCCTCGTCCTCGGCCCCGGCCCCGTCCGTACCGCTCGTGACAGCCAAGGGCGGTTTCCCCTCTGCCTTGCGCTTCTTGTTCCGCGCCTCTTGTTCCGCAGCGAGGAGATCTGCTCGGAGGTCCCGCCGCGCGACCTCGCCCGTCGACGTCTGCCCTGGCTGCCTGTCTCGCGCACAAGGTTGAGTGACGTGGGTGCGTGGCAGGCGGGACGTACCGAAACTTGAGCTTGGTGTGCGCGGCCATGTCGCGCACGGAAAACTGCCTCGATCCGCCCTTGACATCCCTTGCTTGCGCGGGGTCCCATGTCGGTCGGTGGGCGGTGGACATGATGGCGGGTGTTGAGCCAAATCGAGTAGTACCGGATGTGCCCTACACAGCTTCGCACGGTCAATTGAGCCACGTCAAAAAAGTGGGTGAGCCAACGTGTTCTGCCATGGCCAACTACCACTATGACGAGGCCGGCAACATGGCCGCCTACTTTCTCATATCCGTCCTCGCCATCGTCCTCGTCCCACTCACCCTTTCCTCCATTGCCCGCACATCCCCAAGCGAGTCCTTGTTGCCCTCACCCCAACCCGATCCTGACCACTCCACAGAACGCACCGGGGAGAGCCTGCATGGGTGTCAGTGCACACACTGCCTCGCTCGCAGAAAACAGGTCCTCGCGGCAGACAGACTGTCGATATGCAATCCCAAGCTCACAAGGAGGTGCGTTTTCCTCACGTTCTTCCCCAGCAAACCACCCACGTTGCTGCTCCAGAACGGTGATCCTCCTCCTCGGCTGGTCTGTCGTGGCTTTCTTGGTCCACAGAGTGCGCAACGCCGAGTCGGACAACAAGGTGTACGACCCGTACGAAATATTGGGCATTTCCGCCGTACGTGCTCATTGCCGCGCGCGACGCATGGCACTCACCCATTCTCGCAGGGTGTCACGGAGAAGGAAATCAAATCGTTGTTCAAGAAACTCTCCAAGGTCTAGTGCGTATCCCGCAGCGCCTGTATGCGCGACACGTTCTGACCACGTGTCAAGTCACCCAGACAAGGTGAAAGCGACGGTCAACGAGACCGTCGAGCAAATCGCAAATCGCTTCGTAGAAATCACAAAGGCGTACAAATCGTGAGCAACTGTCTTTGATTGCTTTCCTCGCACTCATCGCGCGTGGTGTAGTCTGACAGACGAGACGATTCGCCGCAACTATGAACAGTTTGGCCACCCCGACGGCCGGCAGGAAGTCTCCATGGGTATCGCGCTGCCTTCGTGGATCGTCGAGGGCAAGAATAACATCTGGGTCTTGGGATTCTACGCCGTCCTCATCGGTGGTGTGCTTCCTGGCATGGTCGGACGCTGGTGGTTCGGCAGCAGGGGAAGGACAAAGGACGGCATCGAGGCAAGAACTGCAGAAGGCTTCTGGAAGGGCGTCGAGGAAACAAGTGGGATCAACGACATTGTCAAGGTCGTTGGCAGCGCTTTCAGGTACGAGTCGCAGGCCAAGAATGCGGGTGATTTGAACAAGGTAGAGGTCGAGATCGAGAAGAGAATAGGTGACGAGTGGAAGGAAATGAACAAGGCTGTTGTGGATGATGAAAAGGGCCGCCGAGCGCTGGCATTGCTCTACGCTCACTTTTTGAGGTTAGATCTGGGCTCGAAAGCCCTAGAACGAGGTGGGTATCCCGCTGGACTTTTGCGAATTGCGACTCACGTCTGAGGATTAGAGCAAACGTCGTTGCTCCTTCAAACGCCCATGCTACTCAACGCTCTCCTGAACATTGCGTCTGCTCGGAGCTGGCTCGCACCCACCCTCGGTGTCATGCGTCTCCATGCATACCTCGCGCAGGCATTGGTGCCCGGCAAGGCTACTCCCCTACAAGCCCAGTTACCAGGATTCGATGCAACCACGAGTCCCGGAAAGCAAGACCTTGTGACGTTCGTGCGCAACTTGAAAGAGCGCGGGGACGAGCGTGCTGTAGAAGCTGGCAAAGCGCTCGAAAGCTGGGGAACTCTGGAGCTTGTCGGCATGGGATTCAAAGGTATGTACAGCTCTCGTCATGCCCGGTTCGAGGTAAACACCGTATCCAAGTGATTGGTGAACGTCTGGTCACACCGTCATCCATCGTGTTCTTGTTGGTCAAATTGCGCATCACGGAGCCTGGCACGACCTCGCCACGGCAGGTGCAGGATGCCAAGTCTGTGAAAAAGAACGACGACATTGACGAAAAGTTTTTGAACACGCGTGGAGATGCGGAGGAACTTGAAGGGAACGACGCCGGATACCCACACGCTCCCTACTGGCCTGGAGTGCGTATAAACAGTCGAACTGGTGTGAACGCATGTGTCTGACGTCTATCTGCAGCTCCGCAAGGCTGGGTGGTGGCTCGTTCTCGCCGACGATAAGTCGAACCGGATCGTCGTTCCGCCTATCAAGATCAATGACGTGCCTCGTTCCGATCCATCGAAAGAGAGGAATTACAGGTGCTACAAGATCCAGTTCCAGGCACCACCCAACGTCGGGCTGTTTACGTGGAAGATGTACTTTGTGAGCGACACCATTGTCGGAGGAGAGGCGTGTCGACCGATTTCGGTGGGTGTTTTTTTTTTTGGTTGTCGTGGGCGGCGCTGACGTGAACAATGCAGCTCAAGATTGAGGATGTGTCTGCGCTCGCAACTGAAGAGCAGACGCCCGACGACGAGATCTCGGATCCGGACGAGGATTCGCTGGCTGGGCAGATGGCGGCGATGCGGGGGGGTGCGGTGAAGAAGGCTGCGGTTGTCGAGGAGGAGAGTGACGACGAGAGTTCGACGGACGAGGACGTGGCCGGCGGGGACGATAGCAGTGATAGTGATTAGCTATATAAAGTTGAGACGCGGCTGTCTTCAATACCACGTTGATGCCACAAAGTCAGAACGCCAAGGCGGGCTCGTCCACCAAGTTCAACTGGGCCGCTGCAAAGGCTGCCAAAGCTGCTGGGCCTCGCGCGCCCGGGTCCAAGACCGTCCCAGAGCCCAAATCACAAGACTGCCTCCTCGGCCTCTCCTTTGTCTTCACCGGCGAGCTCTCCTCCTTTTCCCGCGACGAAGCCATCGACCTCGCAAAACGCCATGGCGGGTAAGTTTTTCCTCCTTGCATGCATTCAGAACCCCCTCCAAAAGAGCAACCCACAGCCGCGTCACCCTCCAACCGTCCTCCAAGACGTCCTACGTCGTCCTGGGCGACAACGCCGGCCCGTCCAAGCTCGCCGCGATCCAGAAACACGGGCTCGAGACGCTCTCCGAGGACGCGTTTCTCGCGCTGATCGGGACGCGCGTGGGTCCTGGGGGGCCTGGGGGTGCAACGCTCGACGACAAGACGCGCAAGAAGATGGAGAAGGAGAAGGAGGCGATCGAGGCTGCTGCCAAGGCGCTTGAGGTGAGGGAGAAGCGGGATGCGAGGGACAAGGCCAAGACGAGTGGGTACGTTGCGTTTGTCTTGTTTGCGTGTCGTCGTCGTCGGCGGCGGGCGGGCGTGCTGACAACCGCGAACAGTGTCGGTGCGAAACAGGACCTGGCGTCGCAGCTCTGGACGACACGCTATGCACCTCAGACGCTCAAAGAGATTTGCGGGAACAAGGGTCAAGTAGAGAAGCTCCAGCAATGGCTACACGACTGGTCCGTTCCCCCCTTTTTCTTTCCATCACGCTCACGCGCCGAATGGACAATGACAGGTCGTCGAGCTTGAAATCGGGCTTCAAGAAGCCTGGCAAGAGCGGCATGAACATCTTTCGCGCCGTCCTCCTATCCGGTCCACCTGGCATCGGCAAGACGACGAGTGCGCACTTGTGTGCGAAACTGGAGGGGTTTACGCCGATCGAGCTGAATGCGAGCGATGCGCGGAGCAAGAAACTCGTCGAGGTGGGTACTGTTGACACGCGATCGACGCGCGTGCTGACTGGGCTGGTCTCTAGAGTGGCATGAATATCAATAATCTGTCGTTGGATGGTTGGATGGGTGGGAACGAGGCATGTGGTTCCTTTTGGTGGTGCGTTGTGGACTGGAAGCTGAACGACTTGCACGCCAGGCGACGAATGCGCTCGGTGTCACCATCACTGATAGGACGTGTCTCATTATGGACGAAGTTGATGGCATGTCCGCGGGAGACCGGGGAGGCGTCGGTGCTTTGAATGCACTGATCAAAAAGACAAAGGTGCGTACCCGTCCTATAGGCAAAGGAGAATCGATAGACATGACCGTCTCTCTTCTAGATTCCCATCATTTGTATAGCCAACGATGGTGGCGCTCAGAAGCTCAAGCCCATCAAGAGCAATACGTTTAACCTTCCGTTCAGGAGGTACGTCGCACGAGATGACGGTGTTCTCAGTGTCAATTCATGCTGGATTTAGACCCGATGCGAGTGCCGTCCGTTCACGCATCCTTTCCATCGCATTCAAGTATGTCGTCTGTCATTCGCATGACGTGTGTTTGACGTTTCTTTTGCCAGAGAGAAGATGAAGCTCCCGGCAAACGTTGTCGATCAACTCATCGCCGGATCCCAGTCGGACATACGACAAGTCTTGAATATGCTTTCGACGTGGCGGTTATCCAGCAATACCATGACGTTTGACGAAGGCAAGGAACTGTGCGTTCTCCATGGTTTTTCCGCAGTGCTCGACGCTGAAACTTGGTTGCAGAGCCAAGATGAACGAGAAAAACACCATCCTAACACCATTTGATGTCACGAATAAGATGCTTGGACCTTACATGTTCTCTCATACCGCGAGAGAAACGCTAGGGGACAAGATGGAGATGTATTTTCACGATCACTCGTTTGTCCCGCTATTTATTCAGGTGGGTTTCGAACCGAGGCCCTAAGGCTGCCACTTCATACACGATCAAACACAGGAGAACTACCTCAAGACGGAGCCCGCGAAAATAAGAGATCTTAATGGTCCACAGAAAACGTTGAAGCGTCTTGAATTAATGGATAAAGCAGCATCCTCGATATCAGATGCCGATCTCGTAGATGCACTCATACATGGGTTCGTAGCGTGCATATTCGATGCATGACGATTGATCATCCCCACTGTCTTTTTGTTTTCAGACCGGAGCAACATTGGACTTTGATGCCGCTGCACGCTGTATGCTCGACCGTACGACCTGCTTCCTTCGTGTACGGGAGTGGCATGGGCTGGGGTGGAGCCAACCAAATGTCTTTCCCGCAGTACGTCTACTGAGACATGAATCTTTCATTTTTGCTCACGTGTATACGATCCCAAGATGGCTCGGTCAAAACTCGAAACAAGGAAAACTGAACCGTCAACTCTCCGAAGTCCAGATCCACATGCGTCTCAAAGTATCGGGTGACAAGATAGAGATACGACAGTCTTATATTCCAGCGCTATTTCCTTTTATCGTGAAACCGCTTGTAGAGGACGGATCGGTGAGTTTTGTTCGGTTAGACTCTCGAGTGTTGTTCATTCACCCGACGCTAGTCGGCCGTCGATGACATCATCGATCGCATGGACGAGTACTACATCTCCCGCGAAGACTGGGATACGATCGTCGAGCTCGGTGTCGACCAAAACAAGGAGGAAGTCGTGCTGAAAAAGGTTTCGGCGGCGACCAAGACGTCGTTTACGAAAAAGTGCGTCGCGTTCCTTTCTGTGGCCCATTGTCGCGCGCTCATGCGAGGGACATGGTGTAGGTACAATGCGAGCGAACATCCGATACCGTTTCATAAAGCGATGGATTTGGGCAAGGCGCCCAAGAAGCTGGCGGGTGGGCCTGCGCCTGATCTCGAAGAGGCGTTTGACGTGCGTACCTTTGCATCCATCCCTTTTGGGAGGTGTGTGATACGATCGCTGAGATGTGGTACCCTAGGTCGACGACGAGATACCAGACGCGTCGGACGACGAGACCAAGAAGGGGGACGAAGACGATATCAGCGGGGATAAGCTCATCTCGGCAAGTAAGCCGAAAAAGGCAAAGGCAAAAGCGGGGGCCCGGGGGTCGGGCAAGCAGCAGCCCCGAGGCAAGGTCAAGCCCAAGCGTTGAGTGGCGTCGAGGTCCCTTTTTTTTCGTTTCAGTGTTTATCCGTTTTGTTCGTCACGCACACTACAGCCCGTTCCGTGTGTTGGTCTACTCCAGTGCTTCTTGTTTGTTTTTCTGGCTTGTTTTCGCTCTTTGGTTCCTACTATAGCATACTTTTTTTTGACTTGACGCTGTTTTGATTAGTACTGCCTAGAGTGGGTAGTGCCTATGCATATGGATCTGGGTGACGACGAGGTTCGCTGATCAGTGAGCGGTGGAATGGAGTACTTCCCGCCATGCATCGACAAGCGGGAAAAACGACTGGCATAATATTATCCAGTTCAACTTGAGGCTAAGGTACGAACAAAATGAAAATGTCGTGGGTCCCGCACCATGTATGTAGCGAAGAGATTAGCAGACAGGGAGCAGTGAAAACCACGCTAAGATACGAAAGGACTGGAACATATAAAAGCGAATAATCTATCAGAAAAACACACGCAAAGATGGCACTACTACGTTGGATAAGCCAGCTGATGATCTGGAGGCGACCCTGAGACGTCGTTCGTCCCCACCGAACAATCTTCCAGAAACGCGTTCAGTGCGTCCAACAGCTCCTGGACGAGCCGGTCCCTATCCCACTCTGTCCTATGATGCCATATGCTGCCGAGACACGTCGCCCGGAGCTGTTCGAGTTGCTCGACAGTCAACTGGCTCGTCCGCATCTTGAGCTGGAACTCGAGGTCGAGCAGTGATCCTTCGTCGACGTGAAAGTCGGGATGAGGCGTAGGAGATCTCGTAGGCTCACGCGGGGGAGGAATAATGACGGGCAACGCATCCAACACATCCATATCAGGCGGTTGCACGCTGGGAGTCCGGGAGGATTGGCGTGCTGGGTGTGCTGGCACGGGCGTCTGTGGGTGGCCGTTTTGTTGGGGCGATGGAAGTGGCGCAGGATTTTGGCCGTCAGGACTGCAAATGATGCCGTTGAGTAACGGGGCGAGAGTCGCAATGCGCATCATCTCCTCCTCTGGTGGTAGTGGGTTCAAGAGGAATGGGTCGAAACCTGAGCGCCGTGGCACTGGAGAATCGATTGCCATGGCGTCGGATGGTGCGTCGACTGACGATGAGTTGGTCGATGACTGAATAGTTGGCTGGTGTGGTTCTGCAATGACGGGTAACTCATCTTGATGTGCTCGACCGTCATCAGCGAACCTGACTATGGGAGTTTTCGATCCCTGCGACGCCGTGGAACCAAGAAGAAGTTCGTCGTCGTCGCTGGATACCGTTCTCGGCCGCTTCTTCAGCTGCCTAGGCGTCCCGCTGCCTTCTGCCTTGTTTTCTTCACTGGACTCTGGGGACCCACTGGGTCTGTCCCCTGAACGTGCCCTCTTGAGGCGCCTCTCAAGTTGAAGGGGATCAGTGATGCTTATCTCCGGCTGCCGTCCAGTGTGTCGCGCACTCCGCCTGGTGCCCGGGGCATATGTCCCATTCTGTCCTGCATCTGATGATGAATTCTTCCCCTTGGCCTTCTTTCTTTCATCCCTCCGCTTCCGTTCGCGCTCTGCCATCCGCTGACACTCGAGCCTGAACTGCGGATCAAACTCTTGCAAGCTGACTTCTGCAGCCGTCAACATAGCCTGGGCCTTATGGAACCTGTCGCCATCCTTGTCCATACGGGAAGCAGCGTTGTATACAATCTTGTGTATGTCGTCAAGGAAATCTTGTGGGGTTAGGTATTTACCCTTGTAGAGATCCATGTGCATGCGCTCCAGGTCCATGTCGAACAAGGGAGGTGGTTGTGGCTGAATCGGAGGTTGGACTTGGGCTTGGGCTTGAACTTGGGCTTGGCGTTGGGGGACTGGTGGCTCGGCATGTTGGAGTTCAGGCTGTGTGACGTCAATCGTTTCGATTTGAACATCTTGGGCAGGGGCAGGGGCATCTTCAACTACCTCTGCAACAGCACGTTCGTCTGCGACAGGGAGATTGGTAGTAACAATTTCCACTTCCATGATCCCGGGAACAGGTAACCCGTATTCCTCCTGGCAAAACGGAATTTCGTCAGCAAGAGTAAAATTTATCACTCGTGAAGATCAATTCACAGTCGCCCTCTTTGTAAATCTCTTGAATTTGCGTTTCAATTCTGTGAGAATAGGCCCTAGGCGATATTTCAACAGAGTAATGACCCTCTGGTCGGTTTCCTCCTGGACAGCCAGTTCAGCAGCCGTGAGTTGTCTTGGCTCAGGTGGTGGAGCGATCGGGAGCTCCTCAAGAACCCTACGCTTTCTTTTTATACCATCTGCGAACTGATTCGGGGGACGTCGAACATCCGCGATAATGCCAGCGAAGAAAGCTTCGCGTTGGTCGTTGGTCGGGACGGAAAGGGTGAGACGATTTTCCCGAATTACCCCGAACCAGGAGCGAACGTCATGGGGGAGGGAAGAGAATGATCCATCAACGATGGCAAGTAGAAGCACAGGATCTGTTGGAGCTAGCGAATCGAGCATTGCGCGAACGGCAGTACGAGCCGTCTCGTGAACTGCAGCGCACCAGCCAAGGAGGGATGGGATGTAGATCACGGATGGTTGATGTCTCTTGGCTTCGACGAATAACTGTACAATCGCTGCCTCGACGGTCTAAAGCACAATTCCAATAGGATCCCGGTTATGCGCGCAAAGTTAGAAACTCACTCTTGTCGAATCTCCCATAAGTGTCCCGAGATCCAGGTTTTGAATATGGTACCCTTCCAAATAGTGTAATGCGGCTGCACCAATATATCCTTGACCCATTCCTGGCTGACCATGTACTACAAGCCGTGGACGATACACTCGGAGGGTCTCCATCGCTACGTTATTCAATCAGGATATCGTATGCCGAGGAGCTGAGGGTTAACCTTACATTGCATCATCATCTCCCTTTCAAGGGCGCTTTCCTCGCTGTCATCCTCCCATTGAGCATCCTCTAGAGCTGTCCGCTTCTTACTCGTGGGCAGAACTTTGTTGATAGCCTCCTTAACCGTATGCAGGGTGTCGGCCAACAGTGGTTCCAACTGACTGGGAAGTGGCGAAGCTGCCGACGAAGATGAACGCGTAGAGGATGGTACGAGCTCTAACAAGGACGTTGTCAGGCCAGAAACAACTCATATTTGAGAAATGCATACTCTTCACAGATATCATGAAATCACGAAAAGTAACACCGATCGTTTCAGGTTTGAGCAACAGACGGTCATTAGACTGATAAATCTGTGGATACCGCCTCTGAATGGCGTTCAGCGCTGCTTCTGTGCACAGCGCCTAAGGAGTCAGACCATAATCATGTTAGTAGTATAAGTTTAAGCATCATGTCACCCCTTACCCTCAAATCAGCACCTCCGTATCCTTTGGTAAGTTTAGCCAATCCCTTTATATTATCCTTTCCCTGTTCACCGGTCCATCCCTCCCAGTTCCTGGTCATTATCCCAAGAATTTTATCCCTTGCCTCGAGGGAAGGCAAAGGAAAATAAAACTCCCGATCAAATCTTCCGGGTCTTCTCAACGCTGGATCAATGGCATCCGGTCGATTCGTAGCACCGATGACGATCACCTGACCCCTACCATCCATCCCATCCATGAGTGCTAAGAGAGTGGATACAATGGAGGCATGAATCTGGTCCTGTTTGGAGGATCGAACAGGAGCGAGACCGTCAATTTCGTCGAAAAAGATGATACTAGGTTGACAATTGCGGGCTTCCTCGAACAGAAGACGGAGTTGGCGTTCAGCTTCACCCACCCATTTAGAAAGACAGTCTGCGCCTTTCCGCATGAAGAACGCTGGTTAAAAGGGTGTGAGACGGTGTATTATGAATACAGACCGAGACGTACAGATTCCCTTGCCATTGGCACGACAGCTAGCTGCAAGTGCACGCGCCAAAAGAGTTTTTCCCGTTCCAGGTGGGCCATGGAATAACACCCCACGAGGAGGGGTGAGGTTGAAGCGCTGAAATACCTCGGGATATAGTAATGGTAGGATAGTCATCTCCTTGAGCGAGTGAATGTCTGTTTCATGTCAATTCAGCGAAGTCCTCGTGTATGGCGCAAAAACGCAGCCTTACGATCTTCTAGACCGCCTACTTCATCAAATGTTATATTTGGATTGACTCCCAATGGGTCGGCATCAGCGAGAACTGGTATTCGGTGAGTGAAAGGGTATCTGGTAAGGTGGTCCACTAACCTGAATCACCGATCTTGCCGAGGTTGGATGGAGTCCCCGCGACCGCAGCCAGCTCTCCAGGCAGCATACCAGCTCCACCAGCGCCAACGGCACCTGCGCCCATCAATCCACCGGTCGTCCCAAGACCCTTCCTGGGTGTCCGGGTAGGAATGTCCGAGTCCTAGGGTCTTTTATGAGTATTGCCGAGCTATACCACCGCATAACATCGGATCACCCACAGAGTCGTCAACTGGCATGCCCATCCACCTGCTCAGCTCCGCTCCAGTGGCACTCCACCCTGGTCCACGTCTGGTACGTGCACCGCTACGATGAGGGGGTCTGTTCTTTGGTGGGGGCTTTGTCTCCTCTATGGGCGGAGGGATGGCATAGTTGATTTTGGCCCTCTGTCTGAGAGAATACGGTCTACCATCATCTTGAACTTCAAGGTCAGGTTCTCCCTCGGCATCGAAGTCGGGTTCTCCCTCTGCGTCAGCGTCTGCTTCCAAGTCCGACGATGTATGGGGGGCATCCTCAAGGGAGCCATCCGCATCGTCTGAGTCTTCAGAAGGATCATCGACATAGCACTCATCGCTCTTCGCAAAGGCGCGACTGCTGGCTCGGGTCATGCGCCTTGGTGGGCCGCCAGCAGAGGGAGTGAAACGAGCCGGTTGGCGGGTGATGCGTGACCTGCGGGAGCGCACGGTCCGCCTCGGTTGTTCGTCGTCGTCATCGCCATCGACATCCATATCTGGCTCCGCTTTTCCGTTCACGGGAAGATCTTCAGGAAGGTCGAGTCCACCATGTATATCGTCTTCGCTACCCGACTCTTTGTAGTTACTTTTCTTGACTTTGCGGCCTCTCTGTGAACGCCCCCATTGCTCCTGCTTGATGATATGCTCGGGTTCGGCGAGAGGGAGATTGTCATCGATCGTTGAGCGCTCGCTCCCGTGGTATTCTGAGGTGGAAGGGGGACTGTTTTGGGTCTGGATAGAGCCTGTCCGCTTGCGACCCGAGCGGCGCAAGGGGACATTGCCTGTTGTCATTGGGGGGAGCTTGATTGTCAGACGTTCTCGAGGAGAGTCCAGGGCCGTGTCAAGTCCAGCTGTGTTGCTGGAGACTTGTCCAACGTCGCCACCTTTGTTTGCGGGTGGCGATGCATTTATTTACCTCTATTTGGCTCAAATCGCGACATCCTGCTGCTCCTCCAAACTGGCACCTGCCCGCTTCCCTGGCCCCGCCAGCCACACACCATCCGGCTCTGCCTCCCACCCGGGCATGCAGCCCCCTTCCAATTTCTCTCCAGGTGGATGGATGGCGGATGGATGTTTGACCATGCATTGCTTGCGGAAAAAGACAAAGAAAAAAGACAAGGGAGGAAGCACCGTTTTCCGTGAGTGATTTCGTGTAGATGATGGAAGTTCCAAGCGAAGAAGTGTTCTTTTTTCGACGACTTTCTGCACTTGTCTGTACTCCTCCACCGGAAACCTGCAATTAACACACCCTCGGCACGTGCCGAATGTGACGTGACCCGTGATTAGTCATGCGTGACAGGGTGTATTGCTGATCAAAGATTTCCTTTTTTGACACGCAAAGGTGATGCGGGCTGGCCCGTTGGAAACACCCCAGCAAAACTGGTCTCCTCGGTTACTCAATTTACGGCACTTGGAGGGCTTTCTTATCCTATTTAAAGATGTCGCAAGTGATGCCATCATCCTGTGTTACTACCTCTTCCCACTGTCACGACCTACTAACGATAATCCTTTGACGAGTCCGAACTCACGACACCACTAATACATGACGAGCAACTCCCCTCCTTTCCCTAATTCCCCTCGCGAATCAGCTCTCTATCCGCCCCAGCCGACCGAAAGCCCACTTCAGATAACCCAAGGTATGTAATGTCTCTCCGGTATAGCAGAGCCTGCTCATCGTTCCACATATAGCTCCAAAGTCGGGTGACAGCTCAGAGCTTGGAAGCTCTGATAAGTTGTCCGCATTACCGGGAAATGCGATCCCTCCCAGCCCATATCGTTCCATTCGCAATGAACCCAGTGTTGTACCCACCTCACCCTCTACTCCTTCCCTACGGGGCTCGCGACCCTTCCCAACTTCGCCTGAGGGACATGATGTCGGGCCACTGACGGCAGAAGGATCAGGTCAGAACAGTTCCCATCAACTCGTCTCTTTCGAAAGCAATCGCGCTTCTGCACCAACCACCAATCACAGCCCTCACACCAAGGTCAATGTTCATCCCCTTCTCCGCGAAGCTATCTCCCGAGGCATCGAGTCTACGATGGCAAGAATGAACCGTTCGAGTGATCCTACCCGACCTTCTTCAGTTGTGCGCTCGGCGGGTTCTGCTAACTCCAAAAAGAAGCCCGGCCATGAATTTCCTCCAACTGTCTCCGATCCCCACTCCAGAGCAACCTCTCCTATACGTCTCTTTAGCTTCCCCAGATTCCACCGTACCCACGAAGACCCCTTTGTTCCTGTTGATCCTTTCCGGGTCCGTACTCGTCTCCGCCGTCTCTCTTTTCACAGTCCTGACATTGAGCACAACCTTCCGTTCGACCCAACGTGCGAGGAAAATCCCTTTTGCTGTATCACTCCTTTGCAGTGTAAACTCGAGGATCGTTTTCTTTCCTTCCTTCGGGATGCCCGGTATTTCATCCTGGACACCATTCCCAGGCAAATCTATTTGCACTTACTTCTTCGCCTCCCCTCCTTATATTTTTCACGGATCGCGAGGGTGTACGAAAATGCTCAGCTCAGCAAACCAGATTTAGACCGTATGATCGAATCGTATTCTAGTTCTCACCAACAACATCAACGACAACACATAGTTAGGTCAAGTCCCATACCCCCTGGTGCCCACTTCCACCCTGCTTCCACTCTGCCTTTCCCTGACGAGTGGACGACTACCAACGTTTCACCTGCGTTGATCAGATTCAAGCAATCCTGGGAAGCTTTTGTTGATTCGTTGTTGCGTGAATGGAAGACGTTGAATCTTGTCTCTGCATTACTTCTTTCGTCGGTATCCGCTGTTTCCCTTCTCATGGGCATTTTGATGATACTCATTGTTCTAAATGACAGAGCTATTATCTCAATGTTCCAAAACCAGGAGATGGCAAACGATTCCGTCATCAGAACAGCTGCACTCCTTTCGTTGACCTCAGCCTTGATGAGTTTATCGTATGGGTGCATATACATTGTGAGGTTCGGGACGATGAAGAACATGTACAAGGCAACAAGATGGGCTGAGGTGGGTGTAAATGAGTTTTTTTTTCCTTCTACCTCAGCTCTTCTTTCCGTTTCATAGGAAGCAGCAAGGACTACAACATTCATTCTATGGAATGTGTGGGTATTGCTAGCCATGCCTGTTGTTTGGCTTGCTTGGTGCGTCGTGCGCTCATCAGACAACCCGGGTTCCTGACTTCCTCTTTAATTCCCTTACCCCTGATCCCGTGAACCTTCCCAATTGTTGTCCCCTTGCTGCACATGGCGAAATAGGTCTATGATCTTCTTCGTCGTTGCCATCCTCGCGTTCGTTTGGCGATATGGGAGTTCTGCAGACCCCGCTTCTCCTGAACTTCTTAGTCCCACCGCTGTACTAGGACCAAGGATAGCGGTCTCCGCGTTGTTCTTCCTTGGGTTGCTCTATCTCGTTGCAATCGTGAAGACGTTGCACAACTACGGAAGGACGACGGATAACAAGCTCTTTAGGGGGATGTCCGCGAGAAGTGAAATGCCGGACACACAGGAAGACGACGCGCGAGAACGAGGACGTCAGAGGGGACACGGAACGAGCTCCGGACGCGATGCAGATGACGGTCGCGAATTGCCTCGAGCGAGTCGTGGACGTGAACGCACACGGCGCGGGCGTGAGCAAGACGCGACGGAACCAGGCGGGCTCTCAGCTGTTACGGGTCTTGGGCTCATGGGCCTAGATGAATTCGCAAGTCCACGCAGCTCGGACGAGATATCAGGGGAGAGACAACAGCACAAGATGGAGGCGAGGGTTTAATGTCTTGCTTACGCTTTGGTGTTTCTCTCGCCGTTTCTGTGTGTTGCTTTATGATGGACTTTTTCAACGACGAGGATCATTGGATTCAAGATTCTCGCTCCGGCTACGATACCCGCACAGACGATCTGCATTGTAATTAGATCTATGTAATTTGTAGATTTGTTTACACGACCCACAATAGTCCCTCCGAATCATATGGCTGGTGGTAACGACTCAGCAGCAGAATCCCTCCGGACACATAGTCAACAGTGCACTTGACACACTTCAAATGAAATATAACTCGGCAGCTAAATGCGAGGTGTCAGATGATGGAGGTAGCGCGATCATGATATGAAGATGGTACGGGTCATCCGTAGTGTACATAGTTCGGAAGATCCTACGTCCGTTGTACATGATAGTTTTACACGCGCCTCTAGTTGATTGCGATAGAAATGGCAAATTCGACAACAGGGATCTAGCGGTTGATACATAAAGAAAAAAGATTGTTATAGTGCTCCCTCGAACAACAGTTTTCGCGGTTTCGGGATATTTGGTAGGGGCAAGAACAAGGCAGGCCTAGATCACCAATTAGCATCATGTGTAAGTTGAACCAGAAGATCGGACTGTACATCGACGTTCCACAGTTTGCAGCTGCGTTACCCATGATGATGCTTTCAGAAACACCAGAAATGCTGTCATTCTTTCCAAATGCAGCAGCGTCGAATAAATGATCGGTCGTCTTCTCGAACGAAGCAAGCATCATCACACTATCCTTCATCTTTGCCACACCGAATCGAGTAATTCCCAGAACCTCGCCCTATATGGGGTGTTGTTTTAAGAAGATCATGAAATTTCGCAGCGACTTACCTTGTAAGTCATGACGTCGCCGAGAAGCATGACATGTCGTGGGTCAATACTCATACCGTGACTTGACATAGTGAACTGGATCTCGTTTATGATAGTTCGACGGGCAGCCTCAATACCAAGAACTTTGGCAGTCTCAATGACATGATTGGACGTCGTGTGTTCACCGACAATGCCTAATCATACAATATATTCAGATCGCCGTGATGTGGAAAGAGCTGCGCACCCTCTGTTACCATGACCTTTTGAAGACCATATCCTTCTACAAGTAGTTCTTTGTCTCCTTTCTTGCCTTTCGAATCATCTTTCTCCTTGATGTTGATGATTGCGCGCTCGATGGTGGGAACTCCCTTGAGCAGGAGATGATTTAGACGAGTGCTAACATGACTGTTGAGGGAATTACCTTGACAACCACGTCGGGCAATAATCGCTTGAGCTCACGCAGTCGATAGTATTTGTTGGGTCCATCGACGTAGAGACGGAGTCGGTTCCGGCGGGATATCACGGTGATAGACTGAGGTCCACCATGTTTGATTTCAACGAATGCAGACGTTCAAAATCGAAGTACTTACCTCTTGCTTGACCTTGAGCTTCTTAGCGTTGACGATTCCCCATTTGATGTCGTCCAACGTCATTTCCAACTATACGATTCCATAAGTTTGGCGCATCACACAGCTAAACAGTTGAACAATAACCTGTAACTTCTTAATGGCGTCCATGTCTACGATGATTCCAATATATGTATACTCTGGTGCCCATGCCTCTTCTAGGACGGCGGCGACCTGTACAGAGAATTGGGGGATCATGTAGGGGGTTTAGTAAAAGTGAGTTACATCACCGAGGTGTGTCTTTTCCAGACGACCTTTGACGATGCGAGCCGAAGGCTCGCTGTCACGTGTAACCAGTCTACAGCTGATGATGGGAGTGCTGATAAGTTTGGCCGCGTTTATGATTTCCTTGATACGGGGCACTCCTAGGGTGACGTTCATGGATGCGACACCAGCGAAGTGGAAAGTCTTCAGAGTCATCTGCGTCCCTGGTTCACCAATGGACTGCGCGCCGACGGCACCCACAGTTGAGCCTATAGCTTATCACTTGCTATGCTCAGGGAATGAATTCCGAACCACATACCCGGTTCGATTCTGGCCTTGACATACTTTACCCAGCAAAGCTGTAGGAAGTGGAGTAGTTGCGATTTCGTGACTTTGGCCATATTGTCCACAATTGCCTCGTCGGCCCCTGCGGATGGGATGAGAACGGTGACAGTTCAGAAAAGACTACATACATACTAGTTGCTCCCAAGGAAAGGTTAGTGTCGGCATCCCATTCGTCATTGCGCTGCAGGGCTTCGAACATGCCGTGTGTTTTCCTGATATTTGCAAGATGGTTAACGACACCATCTGCAATGAAATCACGGATCGTGGCGATATAGGCGGCTGTACATTCGTTGGTGAACTTTGGTGTGGCCAGTTCACGATCCATGACCTCAAGGATCTCAAACGGTAACAGGGCACGGCCATCTCTCCCTCCGACTGACTACATTCCTAGATCAGCTCAAGTCCCTTGTGCGGCACGAATAAAATGTGCGTACCAATGCATGTTTCAGGGATCGCTGGAATTCGATTGGTTGGGCATCTCCTTCAAGGCAAGCCGGATCAAGCCCATCGTCTCCGTACCTGAACTGCACGACTCCCCCGGTGGAATTACGGACAGAGAGGTCATACTGTGTGGTGAGGTCCTCTAAAGCTTTCATCAAACGTCGTTGCATATACCCAGTCTCGGCCGTCTTGACAGCGGTGTCCACCAGACCTTCACGTCCTGAGATGGCGTGGAATAAAAACTCCGTGGGCGAAAGACCAGTGTAGAAACTGTTCCGAACGAAGCCCTTTGAGGGTGGCTCTTTGGATTTCTTGGGGAAGTGTGGGAGTGAACGGTCCTGGAAACCATCTGGAACACGCTTTCCAGAAATAATCTGCTGTCCAACACAAGCAACCATCTGCGAGACATTGATGACGGAACCTGTCACCGACGCCGGATTAGAATGCATGGACTGCGTGTTCCATTCCACTCACCCTTCGATCCACAGGTCGCCATGACAAGGGGGGCATTATGACGACTTAGTTCCTCCATGCATACCTTTCCAACCTCGTCGCGGACCTTGGACAAGACGGCGGATATGAGTGCTTCCAGGGTTTGCTCCTGGTTACAGCCTGGCTTATTCTCTAACAATCCTTTTTTTGCCTTCGCAATAAGGTCAATGCACTCGGCGTAAGCCGCCTCCACTTTTTTCTCCTTCATGGCTCGCAACTTGGGTCCCGGGATAACATCACTGATACCGAGGGAAAACCCGAAGTTGGCTGGTGAAAATGTCAACGTTTAGAATCTGTCTAGACCCAGAGGAAAACCTACCGAGCCATCGGGCACATAGTTTTGCAACGCGATTCATAGCTGCTGCTGCTTCATGCGGACCATAATCGCGTAATATCACACCGAATATCGACTTCTTCTTCCCGCTCCCGACAGTCGCCTTGTCCATGACCCCACACATGATTTCGCTATTGACGACGACAAGCCACCCGTCGTTGGGAGAGAGATCCGGGAGTGGTTTCATAGCATAACAGTCAGCCCTCGGATCATCTACCCTATTACATTTCGACTCGACGTTGACGAGAACCTGCGACTTTTTGTTCGGGCGCATGAGTACGTTGAAAATTTGCTTCCCAGTCCAGAGGCGGACAGGTTTCCAAATTGTAGGAGGTGGTATATCAATTTGGAGATCCGCGTCTGCCAAGTAACAACATATTTGGGTGAATTGACGACGGTCAAAGAAGGAATCGCGCTTCGTCATGAGATATGAGGCGGTGATGAAATCCTGGATGGCTGCAATGACGGGTTCGCCATTTCGAGGGGTTACAAGATTGTGCTTGACGCTCATGAGTTCCAGCGCTTCTGTCCGCGCTTCTTCCGTTTGCGGTACATCTGTCAGCCAGATGAGCCAGGTGAACAGCATCTCTATGTTGAAATACCTACGAAGGTTCATCTCGTCACCATCAAAATCGGCATTGTAGGGTCCACAGACACATTCATTAAGACGAAATGATCGCCACGGCCGTATACGTGCCCGATGGCACATGATAGAGAGCTAGGAAAAGGGTGAGGTATGCAGACGGAACAAATCCCAATAACTTCACCTTGTGTAGACTGGGCTGACGGTTGAAGAGAACAATGTCCCCGTTAGCAATATGCCGTTCTACAGTATCCCCGACGCGCAAGCCTTCTGCGATTGAACTTCGATTTCCAAACTTTAGGTACTTCTTGAAACCACTGCTACCAGCTGTGACATAGTTTGCACCAGGGTGAATGTCGCAGCCATTCCGAACCGCTTGCCGAAGGACCTCAATGTTGTGAGGCGTAACACGCTCAGGGTAAGTCAGGATTTTAGCAACTCGCTCCGGGACAGCGACTTCGTCGATACGCAAGTTAGGATCGGGTGAGATAACAGTACGGGCTGAGAAATCAACGCGCTTTCCCGAGAGGTTACCTCGAAAACGACCTTGCTTTCCCTTCAATCGTTGTACAAAACCCCTCATGGGTTTCTGGCCAGCCTGAGATGGAACTCCGGGCAGCTCTGAGTTAATGTACATCGCAACAGAAAACTGCAGGAATTCCCAGTGTTCCTGATCATCATAAAATCAGAACTAGACCAACCACACTGAATTATACACACCATGAACTGTGCAGTTGGTGCGCCCTTCGAGAGACCTTGTTTTATAAGAGCGTTGGTAAATACTATCTCCGTAAGTTTTACAGTGAGATCGTCTTCGTTTGAAGCACCATCCTGCGCGACTGATGGACGAATACAAACGGGGGGGACGGAGATATATTGCCAGATATATTCTTCCGGACGACCAAACTCAGGTTTGAGACCGAGTAATTCGCAATCCTAAGCGTGGATTGTGAACATAGCTCGAGACGAAGAAGCGCAGCGACCGTACCTCATCCGATATCCTCTTGAAGAGGTCGAGGGTTTTCAACGGGTTGAGGTCCTCGTGAACTGCTTTGTTGAGATAGATCCCAAGTTCTTTCTGCGCTTCCACAGCAGATGCGAACGTGCGTTTCCACCTTTCCATCTCGTCGACCGTCTTCTTTGCCCTAAATTTGTCGTGTATGATTCGCAAAGCACCGGCTTTCTTGACGGCGCCATTTGTAGCGGAACAGTACGGGCAATATACAACTTTTCGTGCCATGGTGTTAACAGTTTTGCATAACGCCTGGCGATGTACATTCTCGAGATTTGGTCGGCGAAAGCGTTTCAGGAAAGCGCGTCGATCAGGCTCCTCAAGCAATACGCGTGCACAGGTCTGGAAGGCGTGATCAGCGGAACACTTTAAGATATCATCGCACCTACTTTGCAAATACATTGCAATATCGCAATCGTGTGCTTGAAATAACCGATGTGGAAAACCGGAACGACCAACTTGATGTATGCATAGTGCCCGACACACTCCACGGAATTTAGTCCGCAAGTTTCACAGAAAGCGTTCTTCTCTGTCGTGCCCTGAGGTCTTAGATCAACGACGGTTTCCACGAGCAGCAACAGGCACCTACGAGTCGTCGGTCAAGAACTCCATCCTTGACGGGAAGTCGATCGGTAGGTGTGTACAGGTCGCGGTGAGTAACCTGGAACTCGGCTAACTTTACGGTGTCCTGAGCATTCAGGATGCTGAACTGGAGCTGCTTGCTGAGAATATGTCAGTACGTATCCAGACATCATATGCATGTATGCTTGCATGACTTTTGGGGCCTGTGTAGACACAGATTCCTTCATGGTGGATGTGCGAAACCGTGTAGAACCATTCCACCAGTGAAAGCACTCTAGTATTGAATATCCAGCGACTCCCGAGTTGCCAGATGTTTGAGTATTTGATCGTATTTGAGTCGCGGGATAGAGCGAATTGTAGTGTGACTAAGTCACGTGGTGTAAGGACATAGTCACGATGTGTGACACATAGATTGCACTTGCGCGTCGCGTCTGAGCTGCTCCCTACCGCACGACAATGTCAAGAACATCCTATGACAGATACCTCACCGTTTTCTCTCCAGAAGGCCGGTTGTATCAAGTTGGTATGTTCTTTATGTATTTGGTGATAGACGGGCTTTCGGAATTGACGTGAAACAGAGTATGCGTTCAAGGCAATCTCTGGTTCCGGGCACACAGCTATCTCGGTGAGGGGTAAGGATACTTCGGTCGTCATCACACAGAAGAAAGTCCCCGTATGTAGTTCCCAACTGACTTGTACATTCTCAGCGCTCACGTGGAGCAGGATAAACTCATTGATGCATCCTCTGTCACACATCTCTTTAGCATCACCCCAACTATTGGATGCGTTATGACTGGTCTAATCGGTGCGACTCATGACAGTCACTTCCTACCATTTCTTACATGCATTCTTAGCTGATGCAAAAGCGCAAGTATTTCGCGCCCAGAAGGAGGCTGCAGATTGGAGGTACAAATATGGGTACGAGATCACCCCCGACGCACTGGCGCGACGATTGGCAAATATCAATCAAGTCTATACCCAAAGAGCCGCAATGAGACCGCTGGGGATATGTGAGTGGCTTGTTGGTGCCACAGGAAGCTCCTGCTGAACCACCTCTCATAGCGATGATCCTGATTGGTATCGACCCCGAGTACGGGCCCCAGTGCTTCAAACTCGATCCTGCAGGCTATTTCGTGGGCTTCCATGCGACAGCAGCTGGCCAGAAACAACAAGAGGCGATGAACCACTTGGAGAAGAAATGGAAAAAGCTGGACAGTGGGAAAGGTGCCGATGATGCCGCCGCCGCAGGCAAGAAGCTTAGCCGAGCAGAAGTCATCGAGGTGCGTTGATACCAACGAACAACTTCGTACAGCTGACGTTCCTGGAGATTGCGATCGAGGTCATGTCGACAGTTCACGCAACGGATTACAAGCCGGGAGAGATAGAGATTGGAATCGTGTCTACGGCGGACGAAGAGAATCCTAAAACAAGGGGAAACTGGCGGGTGATGGACGAGGCTGAAGTAGAGCAACACCTGCTAGCATACGCGGAGAAAGATTGAGCCGAAGGCCATGTATTTCACAAGCTGTCAATGACATCCGATCAGATGCAGGGGTGATCAAACTCGCTTCACAACACATTATAGCTCAAAGGAAATGTTAGAGGAGTGAAGCGCCACCGGTCTGGGTGTGTTGTTAACGTCCTTCGGGTCGATGGGAGATGTTTAGCCGCATACCTGAATGGCATCGATCTCGAATTCTTGCAGCTTGTGGTGCTTTGGTCGCCAGAAGCGGGCTGGCGCATCCCAAAAGTCCCGGAAGGAAGGTTGTGCAGTGGTCCCTGCAGTGTTCGGTGTCTGCTGGAGGATGTCGGAAAATGTCTTGCGATAGTCGGGTGGCGCCGCCGGATGCGGGTGGGCTGTTGCGAGTGCTGTCACCGAGTGTCAGTAAGGCGACACGGACAAAACGATATACGCACACGAGGGCCAGATGCGCTTTCCTACGAAGCTGATGAGGGGCTTGTGGGCTCTTGCGGAGAGCACGGGGAGAGAAGGACGAAGCATGCTGAGGCCAGGGAATGGCCAAATCCGGCTGCTGTGGAGGAGGCGATGTTGACCCTTGTTAGGATCAAAGGGCGTCGTCAAACAGACACGTTCCGATGCCGAACAGTTGAAGGCTGTGCCTGAGAGCGTCATGCGTTGATGTTTCATAACGAGTGATAAAAACCTACACCGAACGTGATACGCAGTGGTTATACCGCAATGAGTCAAGTCCTAAATCAGTACAAATCACTCTCCTCCGATGCATCCAGGGATCAAGCCTTTGCTGCCATCCTCGTAGGTAGGAAGGTTGTCCTAGTTACCGCCCACGCCATCCTCACCAATTGCCAGCCGTTAGAGCGAATCAACTAGATGCCGGGGCCAGGAAAGCCTTGGCCCAGCTAATACTTGACGATCTTCAAGCCGCTCTCCTTGATAACACCATATCTCGTCTCTCCAAGAATGGTTCGTCCCCGCTGTCCACTGTGTCTGCATCCTGACCCGTCTCCTTCACAGACGCACCTCAAGCCCTCAGCACTCTCAAGAGCCTCGGTGGCACACTGGATGTGGCAAGCATCCTTGGAACGTCATCAAATCTTCGCTGCTTGTTACAGTTATCCGCCAAACTCGACGATTCCACTCCGAATGATGCGTTACGATGTATCGCAAATACCGTGCTTCTCAACGAATCCGCTCGTGTCACCTTTATCGGCTCTGAAGTCGACGGTGGCAATGTCTGCATCGACTTACTTCGGGTCGGTCCTCTTCTTTCTTGATCGTATTGTCCGCTCATATTGATCCACAGGAATCCTCAATCGAGCACGTGTTTCTTGCCTCCAGAATCCTCTTTCTCTGCACTGCTGCTACGTCTTCTGCCGCACCGTTCATTCAATGGCTGGTCGAACACAAGCGGCCGAATGTGACTGGTTCTGGGACCGCAGTCGATATAATCAGAGTCAAATTGGACGACCTTAGTGAATTGATGAAAAAGGGAAATACCGCCGTCAAGGATGCCATCACGGATTTGCTCAAGCTAATATTCAACCTCTGTGTTCACTATCCGAAGGTGTGTATTGCGTTGCACGGCTTATGCTACTGCTGATTTGTTTTGCAGCTCGTCGACTGCGAAATTCAGAGCCCCGAGGTCACAAGCTCAGATGCTGACGATAAAGTTATGGGTGACTACTGGAGCACTAGGTTAGACGGGTGAGTTTCCTTCGGTTAAGCATCTGTTGGTCTCACGCAAAGTTTCCTAGTCTTTTGCCACCACTTCTTCGTGCCTTCCATGTTCACACTCCTTCAAGGAACCCGTTGGAAGCACCGCTACCCCATATCATCCATTCTCTTATAATAGTTCCTGTTGTTCCGGTCAATCGAAATCTCTGGTTTGGGAAGCAACCTTCAGCGACTACACTTCCTGATTCCGCCAGCTCATCATCAGCTGGTTCAACGAACCGTGATACTCCTTCTGGTTTCAAAGAAACAAAATCACGGTTGGTTGAGTGTGCATCCTCTGTTTTATCCGCAGGACGACGCTCATTATCCCGGTCATCGGGATCCCGCCCTGAATCGCCAACGCTTCAAGACTCTGCGCTGCGCGCATATGAATTGCTGGATGCGACGCTTGCCCACTTCATGCCCGGGGACGTTAACTCTGATGATCCTAGCATTCGACGTCGGTTGCCGGATGGGGAATCCTTGGACGATTTGGTTTCCCCCCTTGTTATCCTCATCACGCGCTTTTGCCTGGGAGATGAGGACGCCAAAGTTAGGATAAGGAATTGGTTTATCCCACCCAACCTGGATCGATCCAACCCGTTGGAGGCACGGTCCGATCTTTTGGGCAGGTGTCTTCGCCTCTTGCAGAGCGTATACCACACCCGACTGAAGAGGGTTTGTGGAGAGATGTTTTTCGCGATGTGCGATTGCGACGGTTAGTCAAACATGCTTGCTTTTCATCATTGCTGCTGAGTGCGGCGACATCAGCTTCGACTTTATCGGGTTATCTTGGTTACGGGAACGTCGCCGGGTTCCTCTTCCAGAAGGGAGTGGTTTCTTCGCCAGCAAGATGGAGTACATCGGGTGCGCCAATGACTACTGCCACCGGCATGCCCATCAATCCAATCACCGGAACGACTGAGAAAGAGCACGAACCTATCTCTATGACGGACGAGGAGAAGGAGCAGGAGGCTGAGAAGTTGTTTGTACTCTTTGATCGACTGGAGAGGACCGGGGCTCTGCCGCCCGGTCGGAACCCCATAAGAAGGGCAATGCAGGAGGGGAAGCGGGGGTAACTTATCTACTGTATCCTTTGGTCATTCATGCGAATATGGTGTGAAAATTTGCATGTCTAGTGGAAGAAGGGTGCTAAGTGAATGCAAAAGGGATTTTTGACCAATGAAGGATAGGAAGCAATCAATCGAAAGTAATCTTATGACCTTCAAATTGTGTTATACCACCTGTTCGCGCGCCTCGCCCTCGCCCCCGTCCTCTTCCGCCTCTATCTCCGCCACGACCGCCACGACCACCTCCGCGTCCACGGTCACCGCCAAATCCTCCGCCAAATCCTCCACGTCCGCGGTCACCACCAAAGCCTCCACGTCCACGGTCACCACCAAAGCCTCCACGTCCACGGTCACTGCCAAATCCTCCACCACCCCGACCACCCCGGCCTCCCTGCAATGGTTTTCGATACGCCTGTATTTGAAGACACCGTGAATTAACGCACCTGTCCACCCCCGCGGCCACCAGCACTATCACGGGGCTGCGAAAAGTCCAACCTGAGTGACCGGCCGTCGAGCTCGAAACCCTGCAGTGCTCTATGGGCCGTTTTTGCGGATCCAACTTCACTAAACTCCACATATCCGAATCCTTTTGGTTTTCCCGTATCGCGATCTGTCGGTACACGGACACTCTTGACATCACCATGTTCACCAAAGGTTTCCCATAGTGTATCCTCGTCGACCCCGAAGCTCAGATTGCCAATAAACAGAACAGCCGACGGTGGACTGGACGCATCGCCGAAGGCCTGTGCGCGTTTTTCCATGGAAGTCTTTTTATCTGGAGGATTACTCTTATCGACGTTGACGGCACGTCCGTCAATCTCTTTCCCGCTTAGTGCGAGGGCCCTTTCAACAGCGTCAGCGGTCTTGAAGTGGACGTAACCGAAACCACGAGAACGCCCAGTGTTGCGATCCATTTGAACATGGGCGGATTCAATTTCGCCACACTCGGCGAACTCTTGAGCTAGCCAGTCGTTATCAACGTTCCATGAGAGTCTGCCAATGAAAACGCTCCTTGTTTCCTCGTCCGAGGTCACAGCGTTGGCATTGTCATTCGCTAGCTTGACTTTTTTGGGTACAGCGGCTGCCTCGTTGTCAGCCTTGCGTTTCTTATTTGCTAGTAATGTGTTAAGCATGAATGATTATCCAACTAGACAATGTCAAACCTTGAGCGGGGGTGGTTTGAGTAGGCGCAGATGTCTTGTCATCCTCCTCATCGCTGTCACTCTCACTAGAAGATTCCTCGGAACTCGACGCATCACGATCAGATGATTCGACCTTGGAATCCAATGTTTTTGTGGGAATAGATGCCATTTTGTTGTCATCGCCACTATCTTCGCTCGAAGATTCTTCAGAGTCCGAAGAACCAGACGAAGACTGGGCTGCCTTTTGTACTATGAAGACGTTAGAGAGTAATGATTGTTCCATACAGAGAGAATGTACCTGCTGCAAGAGTCGTCTTCACGGGTACATTGTCATCGTCACTATCTTCGCTTGAAGATTCTTCAGAGTCCGAAGAACCAGACGAAGAGTCGGCTGCCTTTTGTACTATGGGGACATTAGAGAGTGATGATTGTTCCACACAGAGAGAACGCACCTGCTGCAGGAGTAGTCTTCACGGGTACGGATATCTTTCCGTTGTTACCAGTGTCGCTCTCTTCGCTCGAAGATTCCTCTGAACTTGATGCATCGGATGAAACATTCGAGATGTTCGCTGTCTTTTTTGCTAGCGAGGCGTTGGAGGTCAATACAATTTTCACCAAGACAAGACGTACCTGAGGTAGCAGCGAGGGCGGCGGCCTTCGCGAGAATATCTTTTGATGCCGGTACTGCCAGCTTTTCTTTGATCCGATCCACCTTCTTCGAGACAGCTTTTTTGCTGTTCTTGTCTGTCTTCGGCATCGAGACTTGGTAGTATGACTTCACGGTATGACCTCGGAAATTTTTGGTAGATCGCTACTGAAATCTTCACCCACGTGACTTTTAATTGAGGGCAAGTCCGGAGACACATCCTTATCCACTCACGACATCCTCTTCATCAGTAAATTCACAGCATTCTTAATTTGGTTTGTCTGGTGTTTGTGCTGTCTACAGTCGAACCCCTTGTAACCCATACCCCCTCAGTTTAGGCTATGGGTTTCATGATCAGTGGCCAATAACACCTAAAAAATATAATTATGTATTCTAAGACTCTAAGAGCCTGGACGGGAAGTGCACCTCCTGGATTTGAACCCGGGTTTTTTTCCTCATGTGACTGAGCCGAGATGCCGTTTCGGAGCAGCTCAGCAATGGGTACAGCCAGTAGAAGGACACATTGCAAAACCCCCGCTCTCCCTGCCTTCATTGTCAATGCTGCACAATGTATCGGGAATACCTGATTACGCAGGGGCAAGAAGGGTAATGATATCAGTGGGAAATGCTCACTGATAGGTTCTAGGTTGGTAACAAAGAAGTGTCTCTAGTGTGGAACACTTGGAGACGTCTCAG